>OW386287.2:117335041-117618041 GCA_936432065.2 Rutpela maculata | reverse complement strand
TATATATATATATATATATATATATATATATATTATATATATATATATATATATATATATATATATATATATAATATATATATATATATATATATATATATATATATATATATATATATATATATATATATATATATATATATATATATATATATATATATATATATATATATATATATATATATATATATATATATATATATATATATATATATATATATATATATATATATATATATATATATATATATATATATATATATATATATATATATATATATATATATATATATATATATATATATATATATATACGTACGGTACGCATGAAACGAAGCCCACCATACACCACAGGGTACCAGAAGCCCAGCCTTATTTGTAATTTAAATAGTGTGTACATCTGTTAATAATGTTTTAAGTGGGAATAATAACGCGAGCAACATGAGAGGGGGGAACTTTTTTGGACATGCAGATTAAAAACAACACGACATGTCATACGAAGCCTTTTATAATTATGGTAACAGATACAAGGTATTCATTCCATTATTGACGTTTGACTAAAATAGGTTTTTTGTACAAATATGAAGCCTCAAAATAAAGCCCAAAGTAGCATATTCCTCGCTTACTTGAGGCCCACACCCTGCCTATGCTTATTTATAAACATTTTTCAATTTATGATGATTATTAAATTAATTATTGTATGTACTTGTTCTTTTAGACAAGTTCACACGTTCAAACACATGTTAATTCTTGATATTAATACTGTTTTTATACTCAAAAATACTATAAGATTACATAAACCTTAAATTTTTAGTGCTGTTTGTTTAAACAAATTTTATGAACAAATAGATAATTTACGTATTTTTTAAATAAAATTTTTTTGCCATTTTGTTATAAAATGATTTAAAAAAAATTCCTAAAACAATTTTTTAACGGTTTATAATCAATTATTTCTTTTTTCATTAGTTAAACAAATTATTAAGAAAAAAAATTTATTCTTAAAATTTATTATTTGCAATTCTCTCCAAGGTGGGAAATTTTTATTTATTGTTAATTCATTTGTTTATTTAATAAACAATTTGTTATTAACAATCGCCGAATGTGTTTATATTTTTTTATGGAAAAAATAACGTATACAACCGTATACATAAAAATTTTTAATATTTTTTTTATAGAATTTTAAATTTTAAATATTATTTTTTTTTACATGTTTATGTATAAGGTTGTTTTTGTTTTTTTTTTCTATAAAAAAAATATAAACACGTTCAGCGATTGTTAATAACAAGTTGTTTATTAATAAATAAACAAATAAAATTTTCCCTTGTAGAGAATTGCAAATAATAAATTTTAAGAATCAATTTTTTTTATAATATATTTAAATAATGAAAACAGGAAAAAATTGATTGTAAACAGTTAAAAAAAAATTAAATCACATAATATTTTATAACAAATAAAATGGCAAAAAATGTTTTTCAAAAATACGTAATTTATATATTTGTCTATAAAATAGCACCAAAAATTTAAAGTTTATGTAATCTTATAGTATTTTTAAATTTAATAACAGTAATAATAATTAAAATTAATAAAAAAAAAATTTCAACCTCTCTTTTTCATTTTTTAGTTTTTTGTTAGCTTAAATAATTAATAACTAATAGACCATAATAATTAAAATCATCGCAATGTCATAATCCCATAAAGTATAGTTGACATGGGGTCTCCACGGAGCGAAATAGTTTTAGTTGCTTTTGTTTAACAATTATCCGACTTGAAATATAAAACAAACACAAACTCTAAAAACTGTATAAATTAACAAAAGGCTCATTTTATGAAAAATCGGCAAAAAATTTTTTTCCAACGAGAAATTGTTCCTTTAAGTGTCTAAATAATACCATAATTTTTTTTAATTTCTAAATTAATATTTAATAATATAAAAAAATGTTTTTACTTGCTACGGTCGGTTTCAGAGCATTGTAGCCCTGTTTTCAACATTGAATTAAAATTATCAATAATAGAGATAGAGTACCGGGAGTTTTTTATTGGAAATTTCTTTAAGAATCTTTTTCTTTTAATTTCTTAGCTATTAATAGTTGTCGAGTTATTTGCAAAAAACGAATGTCGTTGTTTTTTCAATCTTAATTTGTTTATAACTTTTGCAATTGTTTATGTGCGGGTTTGAAACTTTTGCACATTTTTGTAGACGTCATTCCGAATTCAATGAACCCTCGCCCAGATTTTTACGAGCTTTATCAAGAATTAACACGTGAACTTGTGAACTAGACTGTTTGAGAAGTTGAAAATAGAACAATGTTATATAAAACGTTGAAGAATTAATGTAACTGTTCTTTTTTCTATTGGAACTCCCCACATGGTAAAAGTCAAAGTCAATAGAAAGCAAAAAGAAATAACTGAATGTAAATATTATTGTTCGCCAGTTTTCTGAAGTTTTTACATAACTGTTAAACATTCTATATGACATTCTGCAGTTTGTTGAAAATAAGTTGATTTTTCTAGATATAATTGCTAAATTTGTAATTCTAATCGTCTCCTGATGATGCCAGCTTGGTTGGCGAAGAGCTTCTAGCTACATTCTACAGAATTTTTGTTATTGTCAAATTTTATCAAGAGTTACAACAGTTTATATTTGCATTTTTTGCTTAAGATGTCTTAACTGTTGTATTTGCAGATTGGACTTTTTTTAATAACAACGTGGCTCTTCCTCTAGCTAACTTTAACTTATTGTCCAAATTTAAATACGACCGGACTCTTGGTCCTTCAGTTATCGTGCTTACAAAGCACATGGCGTTTTCGTGAATAGTCCAGTAAATGTCAAAAGAACTGTTGGCAATGGTAAAGCTACACCTCTTTGAAGCAAGACAGTACTTAGTCATAAATCTATCTAAAAAATTAATAGTCCTATTATTATGACGAAAAAAATGTATAAATAGAGCGGAAAAATTATTTTATAATTCGTTAAATTTAATAACCAAAACATTAGAATATGAGAAATACATAATACTGCGTATTACAACAAATTACCTGATCAGTTGGAAACTTAAAATAACATGAAAGTCATCGTTTATAAGAATGTTTTAGTGCAGAAAAAGTAATTCTCAATTACGTAAAAATACATACTTTACGAAACAAATTGTTTGTAGATGATACAATTATTTTCAATTTTTATTTTCTTTATTATTTGAATAGACGCACCATGTTTTTAACTTTATTATTTTATCAAAAAAAAGTAAGTAAACATAACTTGAAAACTAAAGCAATAAATGGCATAATTCCACCCCAATTATACGAAGAGGGCAATTTTTAATGGTGCCTATTTTTTTGCAAGGTAACAAATTATCTGAAAGTTTTTTTATGTCTATTTTTATTTAAAATTAGTTTTTTTATTATTTGTGATATGGAGACTATGACCATAATAAGAAAAATAGCAGAAATTTAATATTGCTATATAAATTGTTTAAATTTTTATGAAGCAACCAAAACTGCAGTCTTGTGTTGATGACTCATCGATTTTGTGCGTCGGCCTTGTCTATAGGGGGTGTTTACAGAAGACGCTGTAATTAGGGTAAATGAAATCGGTTGGTCCCAGTTGAAAGGTAATTGAATACACTTTATTTTCCAACAAAAATTTCTAATATTTTGTTTCCTTATAAATGTATAAAATGTTTTTTTACAATAAAGTTGGATTTTTTAGGTTATAAATTATTTTTAAGGAAAATAATGTAGGCATCTAAACCAGTTAATTAATTATTTAAAAAGCTTAAAAAAAACTTTAAATGAACTTTTTTATTAGAACGTAATTTAAAAGAAAACATTTTCGCAAAATTCGATTTTCATATAAACGAATTTTTGAACAAAGAATAGACATAACTTGTAAAAATTGTAGAGAATTAAAATATCTTTCAACATTGTGGTCAACGTTCTTCTTCTCAAGTCTTAATTAGTTCCACTTTAGTATAGTAACGACAAAAAAAAATTTTGAAAATTTTTATTGTTCAAATAGGCTTAGAATGTCATGAAACGTCGTGATTTTAAGTTTGAGCGAAAAAAAATCCTGTCTGTCGGTCCGTCTGTAACTTTTTTGTGCTCACGATTACTCTGGAACTGTTTAAGATATTGACTTAAAATTTGGTACACGTATGTATTTTAACGAGATCTGGAAATAAATTATATTTTTATCCTCTTCCGTCGAAGGGTTGGGTGGTAAATTGGGGTAAATGGGGGATAAATAGGTAAATCAAACAGGTAAGAGTCCATAAAATTTGTATTTAGTATATGTAAGAGAAGCTAAGGTCTCAAAAACCTTTTGGCATTAGTCACCCCCATTACCACCCCCACCCCATTATTAAAGGGGATAAAAAAAATTGTGATTTAGTGTGTGTACAAGAACCAAAAATCTCAAAATATTTTTTTACTTCATCCTATTACCATTCCCCTATCACCACCCACATTCCACTACCGATGTGGGATATCGTTTTATGGGTTTTTGGGGTAGAGATTTCAAATATTATATTATTAAAGTTCCATAAACAATTATTTCCACATACAAAATTTTTTCGTTGTGAGAGACTTGGTTAGAAAATCTGGAAGTGAAAGTAGTGACTCCTTGGGCAGCGGTTTTTTTGAGTTAATCGCGAAAAACGAGCGTCGAAATTTGACTTTTGGAGAGCAGGAAAAAAACACTTAATCTTAAAAAAAATCACCTCTCGGTCAATTTTCTACCATATTGGAACGGACTAAAATTTTCTTCCCCTTTTGATTGACCTACTTTATTTCTGAATTATTTTTTCTGTTGGATGACGACCCTGCATATTTTTCTTATAAAAACTATATCAGATTTTTTTCCTGGCAATAACGACTGACAACTACATTTCAAATATCATTTTACTGTGTCGTTTCTTATTTTTTAAAGTGGCCACCCTGTAAATTTTTCATATTTTTTCTTCTTTGACAGTTATGTTACCTACATGCGAAATCTTCTTTCATTATTTTTTTCTATATTTTCATATTTTTCTTACTTGGCAGTTGTGATATCTGCATATGAAATAATATCGTCCTTCGTCTCATTTTTTATTATTATTTTTGGGGCGACCACCCCGTATATTTTTTCATATTTTTCTTTGACAGTTGTGTTAACTATATGCGAAACATTATTGTCCGCAATCCATTTTTACATTATTTTTTTAGAGTAAACACCCTGTACATATTTTTCCCCTGACAGTTGTGTTAACTACACGCAAAATATAACTGTCTTTCGTCACATTTTTTTCCTCATTATTTTTTCAGGTGTCCACTATTCTTCGTTGACAGTAGCGTCAACTAACGACCAAATATTTTTCTTCTGCGTCAAATGGTTTTGTAATATTTTCCCCACAATATATATCTTATAAATTACAATAATTGTTATGTGTATTGTTAGAAATAGATACATACTTCTGGCTCTTGTAGATATAGCTGTAGATATAGCGCCAACAGACAGACACCAGACCGACAGACATACAGACTGATGGAATTAAATGGCTTTAATTTTCGTAATCTGCATAGTCTGAAACGCAAAGAAATCTCGGAGGGTAATTTTTTTACGATTACAATACCCTACTTCCCTTCGGTTAGCGAGGGAAGTAAACGAAATTTAATCCATATGACAATATTTCTAAATGGTTTAAAAGTGGATTTTAACATTTCGTAAACAAGTGGTACTGACCAGTGAACATATATCAGGTAGGTACCTAAAATTTTAGCGGGAATTTCATAGAAAGTGTCGACCTACCATCTGGTCGGCCAGGCACTACAATGGGCTGTTATACTTAGTAATTTTAAACATGTGACTAATACTTTCTCAGTTTGCTGTAATGTACAGTATTATAAATTTTTCACGTTCTGATTTTTTAGTTATTTAATTTAGTTTTTAAATATGTTAACATTTTAAATCATATATAGTGAAGTCAAATTAAGTAACAAAATAGGTGAATAAGGAATTCTCTGGCTTCAGCAATTTTATTATTTTAATTTGTCGTAGATATAATAAGTGCCACCGAGAAGTTTTTAATTCAGCGGTCCAGCGTAAAAAAAATTTTAACAATTTATTTTTCAACGCTGAAATTTTCTGCTCTTTTCCTTATTATCTTCGGTCCTAATAATTGTATCGCAAAAATAAAAATAGCGAGTGGCTATGAAAAAAACTTTCTGATAATTCGTTAATTTGTAAGAAAATAAAAACCACCAAAAATTGCCTTTTTTGACAATTTAAGAAATATAACGTAATAATGCATCCATTTTAACGAAAGTTGGAGGAACTATGCACTTTATTGAACTAAACCTTCGTGCCAAATTTTAGCATAAAATATTTATTCAAACGGCTAAAAATAAAAAAAAGATTTCGAAATTTTAATCGCTTACTGTTTAAGTGCATCGATTCGTAGAACATTTTTATTTCAAAATGTAGGTTTTTTACATGAATTTTACAATGATAGTATCTTCATTTAGACCATTTTTTAAATCTGTTTATAATTTTCAAAATTATAGGTATAAACATATTCAGATAACTGGATTTTTTATCAAACCAAGAACAGGCAACGAATTATGAAAATAGATGAAATATTTCTTAAAAAAATAATGATCTACTTGCATTTGGGGCCGAGATACGTTATTGTTTGCGTCTCAGTCGCTTATAAATAACCAAATTGATATATGTTCTTAAAATTTGGACTGGTTATTCTTCAATAATATTAGTCTCACCTAGTTGAGAACAATCCAGAAGCACAATTGTTAAAAAAGATAGAGGCCCGATAGTCGGGCTTTTAGCGATTATGTTAGAGATCCGAAAATCGCCAAATAGCTCTAAAGGTTTATTATGGTTTTACAGATCATACCTCAGTCGTAAGACGACCAACACTTTTTTTTCCAGGATGCAACGTCTCTGGTTCAAATAACTAACTGCCATTTTTTTATTGTATCAGTAAAATGAAAAGTTACAAAACTGTCTACATAGACATAAGAATAACTGTTCAGGTTAGGTTTGTTTTCCCTTCCGTGACAAAAATGGATAAGAAAGTAAAAAAAAAATGACTATGTGTCAAAACCGCTTTATTCTAATTGTAATTCTAAAAATTATAGTTTCGACTCATTTTCAAACAGCGGAGACAAAAACATAAGTATCGAAAAACAATCAATTCAAATTTCTAGAAAAAATATCGACTTGTTTATTTATAAGCGACCTAAACACAGAAACTGACGTTGCTCGGCCCCAAATGCAAATAGATCACTAATTTTTTTAGAAAAATGTTAGATATTTCATCTATTTTCATAATTCGTTTCCCGCTTTTGGTTTCATAAAAAAATCCAGAGTTATTTGAATTTGTTTAAAACTGTAACTTTGAAAATAATAAATAAATTTCAAGAAAAAACGGATTAAGTGAGAATTCTTTTTTCTTAACACTGTTGGAAAATACATGTAAAAACCTACATTTTGAACAAAAATTTACCGCACACCAGTCACTGCACTTAAACAATAAGCGATAAAAATTTCGAAATTATTATTGGTTTTTAGTCGTTTGAGATTTGTTCAAAAATATTTATTTTGAGCTAAAATTTAGCACAGGTTTAGTTCAATAAAAGGCTTAGTTCCACGGACTTTCGTTAAAATTGTTGCATTATTATGTTATATTTATTAAATTATTATCAAAAAAGGCAATTTTTGGTGGTTTTTATTTTTTTTACTGATTAACAAACTATCATCTAGTTTTTGCATAGGCCTAGTCTTATTCAAGATTTTATTGCGAATAATTCGCTATTTTTATTTTTACGATACGATTACTAGGACCGGAGGTACTAATGAAAATAACAGTAAATTTCAGTGTTTAAAAGTAGGTAAATTGTTAAAATATTACAATAAGCAATGGACCCATTTAATCCAAAACTGCTCATAGCACTTGTTATTATACATAAAACAAATTAAAACAATAAAATTCCTGCAGCCAAACAGCTTCATTCAAAATTTATTTTCACTCCAATAGTGTGGGGTGCTCTTAGACGAAAAAAGTAAGTTATTAGAAAATCGATTGGATTTGAATGAATTTCCCTGAAAACTGATTTAATGGCTTTCTATAATCAAATATGAAGTTTTCTACCACTTTTCCTTGTCCGCAATAAATATAAAATAAATACTGTCAATTTCCTTTCAAACAGAATTTCTTTTCAAATAAAATTAATTAAAAATTTAAAAATAAAATAAGTACATGATTTATTTTGCTATTTGTTCTCACCTCACTCCACCATATATCTAGAGACAATACACACCTAAAAGATAATAGTTATGTAACAAACAAGTATGTTAATGAGAGCGATTAATAAATTGAGACATTTTAACGTGCGAGCGGTAGCGAGCGCATTATTTGTCGAAATTATTAATCGCCGATTAACACACGAGTAAGTTATAAAAATTTTCCGTTGATTGTATATTATTACATAGGAAAAAATCTTATTTTATTTTATAACACAAAATTGAATTCTAAGTGTTACTTTATTTATTTAATTGTGGTAAAAATACAATTACAAATTCATTAGGCCTCTTTTTGTAACATCGGAGAAATATGCCAATAGCACCGATTCCGAATAGCGCGATACCTGCTTCTCTTCTTGCACCATGAAATAAAACCCGCATAAGTTTTCTCGTGAAGTTTTCTGCTTTTATCTGGAAGTAAATTTAGAGTTGCTATATTTGCACTTTCTAGCATTTCTGGGGGGGTTAATAATATGTCTTCAATGTCCATAACTAACAAACTATAAAAGTTTCATACACGTTTTATACGTTTGACAATTAGAGTTTTGACATGTATTGTCATATTGTTATTTCACAAAAATAAGTACAAAAAATAAGGTCATTTCTATGTATTTAAAAAAAAATAACATTACTTTCTGCACGATCGTTTTTAATTACACTTCAATTAAAATAATTTAATTTCTAGTAAATAAACGAAATGTCAAAATACAAATATCATATTTGACAAGTTGTACTTGCCACGAAATATAAACGTGGCTTTTGACTTTTCGTTTATTTAGTAGAAATTAAATTATTTTAATTGAATTGGA
Organism: Rutpela maculata; assembly: GCA_936432065.2. Lineage (NCBI taxonomy): Eukaryota > Metazoa > Arthropoda > Insecta > Coleoptera > Cerambycidae > Rutpela > Rutpela maculata. The sequence continues at coordinate 117,608,939 of OW386287.2, read as the reverse complement.
ATTTAATACGATTGTACAAAAAACAGTATAAGCATCGCGAACCTTAACGGTTATACCGGTCTTCGGCGGTAAACGTCCGTTACCGTTCTGATGATACTTAATATACTATTATTTCCACACTACGGAATAATATATATCTACCATATATTCGGCAAGTAACTAGATTACTTGACAAAAATAAAGTCGGATCTTTCATATGAACCTTTTTAAAATTAGCTTTTCCTGGATAATTGCGTCCTTCTGTAAAGCATGCATTAAAATAATGTTTGAAATTATTGTTTTCAGACTCATTATAGTGCTTTTATCAATAATTTTTACTCAATATGATATTTATGCAAAAGTCTTTTCATCCTCCGTGGCATCTCTTAAATGTATCAAATAAACCACCCTTTATGACTTTTCAACAGTTCTTAACGGTTGAAACTTAGCTTATAACTTCATCAGAAAATTTTAAAACTTTTTGCTTCTTGCTTAAAAAAAAATAAAATACCCTGACATGCATAAAAATAAGCCGTTTTCTTCCATATGTATTTAATATGCTTCTCTCAAAATTATTCAGATTAAAAGGAATGTAAACTAAATGAACGGAAATAACAAAGAAGATGGGAAATATTTAACAAATATAAAGTAGAGGAGATTTGGACTCGTCCCTTTAAAAGGGGGTAGCTTTCCAGGGAGGGCTAATTTTGGAACAGTTAATACTAGAAATTTTCCTTAATTCTTGCCAAGGAATCTACTTAGAAATATCCTCAACATTTTAGTTAATACCCTGTATAGGTGTACTTAAAATCACAAATTAATTATATTTATAATTACGATTTTTGCTGCTGAACGCACGGAAAAGAAAGACAGTCTATATAATCTTAGTGAAGTAAAAAAGTAAAAACCGCTGCCCAAGGAATCACTACTTCCACATCCAGATTCTCTATCCAAGTCACTCACAACAAAAAAACTTTGTATGTGAAAATAATTGTTTATGGAACTTTAATAATATAATATTTGAAATCCTCTACCCCAAAAACCTATAAAACGATACCCCACATCGGTAGTGGGGTGGGGAGAGGTGATACGAGGGTGGTGGTGGGGGGTGGATGAAGTAAAAAAATATTTTGAGGTTTCTGGTTCCTGTACATGCACTAAATCACATTTTTTTTCATCCCCTTTAATAAGGAGGTGGGGGTGGTAATGGGGGTGGCTAATGCCAAAAATTTTTTTGAGACCTCAGCTTCTCTTGTATATACTAAATACCAACTTCATGGACTCTTACCTGCTTGATTTACCTATTTACCCCAAATTTACCCCAATTTACCCCCCAACCCTTCGACGGAACAAGATGAAAATATAATCTAGTTCTAGATCTCGTTAAAGTACATATGTGTACCAAATTTCAAGTCAATATCTTAAACGGTTCCAGAGTAAACGTGCACACAAAAAAAAGTTACAGACAGACAGACAGACCGACAGGCAGACCGACAGACAGACAGAAATTTTTTTTCGCTCAAACTTAAAATCTCGACGTTTCATGACATTTTAAGCCTATTTGGACAATAAAAATTTTAAAAAAATTTTTTGTCGTTACTATACTTCCACTGGACGTGGAAGTAAAAGTATCAATAGATTTTTTGTTAAATAACAACAGTTTTTTTGTCATCTTATAGGAGATATAAATATTATTTAGTTACGAGTCCAGTTCTAAGTCAGCCATTAGATAAACACAATTAACATAAAATATTTAATTGTCATAGCCACAAATTATCATTGCCACAGCAAAAATATTACAGATACAAACACATTAGTTGGCTGCATAATATTTACCAAGCAGATGTACAGTGTTGCCAAGACATAGGGATTCGTATAATGCATCGAATAAAATAGGGCATTGCAAAATGCGTCAAATATATTCACCGTATATATCGCTTATACACCGACAACTGTAGCGCCATCTGAACATCTATTCGTTCAACTACATCGCGTATGTTTTGAGAGAAAGGAGGTGCAATTTGATGCCCGGGCGAAATTTTGCCAATTGGCGGGATTTGATGAGAATAACATAGCCTAGGTTTTATACACGCTTATTTTTACGAAGCCCGAGGGCGGGCTTCGTATGTGTGTTGTGGGCTTCGAGTAAGCGGCAGAATATGCTGTTTTGGGCTTCGTATTGGGGCTTCATATGTCTATATATATATATATATATATTGACATGTATTTCAATATCACAATGTAAAATAAACAGAAAAGTATCAAAACTACCAAGATTCTTAAGAAAACCATAAATCATATCGGAAAAATCAAAATAAAATCAAAATCACACGAATATTGTAAACTATTTAAACGTGAAAGCAAGTCACAAAGCTGGTTTAAACGATGAGCAGCAATTCGTGCATGACTAACAAGCCAAATATTAAAAGTTGCAAAATCACATAGCGTAAACGATGACTAACAGCACAGCATTTCTAGTACTTCTGAATTTTACCTAGTAAGTTCATGAAAATCCCATCGAATGTTTGTGAGATGCCTGGTTGTATATAAAGAGTATTTTTCAGTCATTTACTCAATGGGGGCCTTTGAGTTTTCTTTATAAATCTGTAAAAAAGGGAAATAAACCATGTCAATTAAGTAGTAGTGAAAAACTAAATAAAATGAGTCTAAAACAGTGTAGTATGTAAGAGTGAACATCTGAGATAAGACACAGATGCATAAAACAAAGGGAAAAGGGGACATAAGTGCGTGGGGTCCACCAAAAGAGTCATGCGACAGTGTACGAAGCACCTCTGTTAATAGGGCTCGTAGAGAGCTCTGGCATATCTCAAAATAAAGCTAATTTCATGGGGAACAATGTTTCAACAGAAAACATTCACAAATCAAAGCATTTAAAGAAAAAGTATATTTACCTGCCAGTTTGAAGCAAGAAAAAGTCAATTTAGAAGCCCGTTTTGGCTAAAGTATAAATAGCTTTGACAGGTTCCATAGCTGGGGAGTCGACATTTAGATAGCGGCGTGTCCACATCAGTTGGCGGGGAAAACGTCATTGGTGAAAAACTCCAACATTTTGGGGGTTAACCTAAAAAAGTCAAGAAGACGTCTATTAGAAGACAACGCGAAATTGAATAAAAATCAAGCAAAAGGGTATTAAGAAGCCATAAGAGCTCTTAATAAGCAAATATTATAAGGCAGAGCAACAAAAATCACGAGACTTAAGTAATTTCCAGTAGAGGTTACTTACCAACTAAGATTAGCAGATCTCCAGGTGCTGGACCCACTACGTAAGTGCATACAAACCACAAGCATCAATAAATAAACGTCACTGAACATTACTATTCGTATTTGCATAAACATTTCGTAATTTTAAGTATAATTTGTCGTTTTGTTGTCATTTTCTGCGGTACTGTAGGTTATTTTAGTAGTGTGCATAGTACTTGCATCAAACGTCAACGGTTGAAAAGATCGGTTTACACTGCTAAGGTAAAATAGAGTACAGCCACAGTATTCATTAAGTTAATTAGCTAGGGATCAGGTTAATATTAATAACCATATAAAAATCTATAAAGAAAACGGTATCTGAAATTAATAAAACACTCATTAATTAGAAAGTCAGTTTGTTATTTGTGTGTATGCAACCAGGTATACGTAAAGTACATTTGGAAAAATATCAGTAAAGTGAGTTATAAAATCCAAAGCCCATATGAACCTACCCGAGCCCTTAGATAAAAGAGAAAGAGCCCTGAGCTAATAGAGTAAGTAAATGTTGTGAGATTTTTCAAAAAGAGGAGAAAACAAAACAATATATATATATATATATATATATATATATATATATATATATATATATATATATGTATATATATATATATATATATATATATATATATATATATATATATATATATATATATATATATATATATATATATATATATATATATATATATATATATATATATATATATATATATATATATATATATAAATATAAATAGGGTTTGGTGGTTTCGTCCCTGCGGAAGGACCTAGGAAGACCCGTCCTTCCGCTTCGTATTTCGTATTACGTATCTTGTCTTGGATTGGTTGGCTGGTTTGGTCCATAGGATATTGATGGTTTGGTGTTTTGGGTCGTGGCGAAAGAGGGAGTTGCGATCTTGATGGGGTTTGTATCATAAATAGGGGATTTTTTTTTTTAGATGTTGTGCGAGTTTGGTCTCGATGTTGATTCCTGTTTTTGCGTTATCGTTGAAAATAGTTGGAAAAATTGAGGTTTCGCGTGAAATGTAGTCATCATCAGGTGGTAATTTTTAAGATTTCGAAAGAGGGAAGTTGCGATTGTGATGGTGTTTGTATAATAATTAGGGGCTGTTTTTTTGTAGACTCTGTGCGAGTTTGGTCTCGATGTTGATTCCTGTTCTTGCGTTATCGTTGAAAATATTTGGGAAAATTGAGGTTTCATCTGAAATGACATTTTTAATAAAGAAAAAAAAAATTGAAATCTGCTCGTTTTGTGATATTTGGTATATTTTTTGGAGAAATTTCTTGATGGATATCTTGAAGCTCAAACAGGGCATGGCTTTGTCGAATCGTCACGGATTTCGTGGTGGGATATTATCAGAAATCGAAGTTTTTTATTTTTCGTAAAAGAAAAATTTGGTCTGCTTGTTTTGTGGCTTCGAGGGTGTATTTTGGGAATATTCTTCTTTTCATATCTTGAAGGTCTAACGGGACCTGGGCCCTGTTTTTTTTGCGGGATGTCTTGTGATACGGTGTCTTTGATTTTGGAAGATGTCCATTTTTCTATAGTTATTTGCTGATATCTCGAAAACTGTTAGAGATACGGTTTTTTGACGTGAGCCATTCGTTTTTTCTCGTCGAAATACGTGGGAATTGGTTGTCGTTTCGATTCGAATCGAGTGGAAAAAATTTTTTATGTCATCTTTGGAGTATAGGAACCTACTTAATTTTTTGTTTTGAATTGAAAAATGAAAATTTTTATTTGGTTGTTTAAAAATCTGAAAAAATTCATGGGTATGGAAACGGGCGAGAAAATGAGATTGGCGTAGGTGCGGGGTCGAAATTTTCGGAGGTTTTTATAAAAATTGGTGCGGAAGTGGTTTTTTTTAAAATGTGTCGAAAACGATCTTCGGTTTGATGTATTTAGTTGTAAAAAAGAAGGTCTTATTTTGCTGAGAATGTGGTTTCGTTGGTGGTTTGCTGGGACTGTGTTTTACGAGCGTGTCGAAGATCAGGTAGGCCCTGGGTGCTGTTTTCGAGTTGTGACATATTTGGTAATGGTATGTAGCGGGAAATCGAGGTTTCTCATTATTTCGTCTGTAAAAAAAATTTAGTCTGCTCGTTCTGTGGCTTCGGGGGTGCGTTTCGGGGATCCATTTCTGTTTCCGTTCTGAAGGTCAAACGGGACCTGGGCCCTGCTTTTTTTGCGGGATGTTCTGTGATACGGTGTCTTTGATTTTGGAAGATGTCCATTTTTCTATGGTTATTTGCTGATATCTCCAAAACTGTTAGAGATACAGTTTTTTGGCGTACGCCATTCGTTTTTTCTCGTCGAAATACGTGGGAATTGGTCGTCGTTTCGAGTCGAAAAAAAGTTGTATGTCATCTTTGGAGTATAGGATTTTTAAATTTTCTGTTTTAATTGAAAATTGAAAATTTTTATTTGGTTGTTTAGAAATCTGAAAAAAATCATGGGTATGGAAACGGGCGAGAAAATGAGATTGACGCAGGTGCCAGCTCGAAATTTTCAAAGGTTTTTCCAAAAATTGGTGTGGAAGTGTTTTTTATTGAAATATGTCGAAAACGTTCTTCGGTTTGATGTATTTGATTGTAAATAAAAAAGTCTTGTTTTGCTGATAATGTAGCTTCGTTGGTGGTTTCCTGGGACTGTTTTTTACGAGTGTGTCGAAGATCAGGTCGGCCCTGGGTGCTGTTTTCGAGTTGTGACGTATTTGGTAGTGGCATGTAGCGGGAAATCGAGGTTTCTTATTATTTCGTTTGTAAAAAAAAAAATTTAGTCTGCTCGTTCTGAGACTTCGGGGGTGTGTTTCAGGGATCCTTTTCCGTTTCCGTTCCGAAGGTCAAACGGGACCTGGGCCCTGCTTTTTTTTGCAGGACGTTTTGTGATACGGTGTCTTTGATTTTGAAAGATGTCCATTTTTCTATGGTTATTTGCTGATATCTCGAAAACTGTGAGAGATACGGTTTTTGGCGTGCGCCATTCGTTTTTTCTCGTCGAAATACGTAGAAATTGGTCGTCGTTTCGATTCGTTTCGAGTCGAAAAAAAAGTTTTATGTCATCTTTGGAGTATAGGAACTTACTTTATTTTTTGTTTTGAATTGAAAAATGAAAATTTTTATTTGGTCGTTTAAAAATCTGAAAAAATGTATGGGTATGCAAACGGACGAGAAAATGAGATTGGCGTAGGTACGAGGTCGAAATTTTCAAAGGTTTTTCCAAAAATTGGTGCGGAAACGGTTCTTTTTAAAATGGGTCGAAAACGTTCTTCGGTTTGATGTATTTGGTTGTAAATAAAAAAGTCTTGTTTTGCTGAGAATGTAGCTTCGTTGGTGGTTTGCTGGGACTGTTTTTACGAGTGTGTCGAAGATCAGGTCGGCCCTAGGTGCTGTTTTCGAGTTGTGACGTATTTGGTAGTGGTATGTGGCGGGAAAACGAGGTTTCTTATTATTTCGTCTGTAAAAAAATTTTTAGTCTGCTCGTTCTGTGGCTTCGGGGGTGTGTTTCGGGGATCCTTTTCTATTTCTGTTCTGAAGGTCAAAGGGACCTGAGCCCTGCTTTTTTTGCGGGATGTTCTGTGATACAGTGTCTTTGATTTTGGAAGATGTTCATTTTTCTATGGTTATTTGCTGATATCTCCAAAACTGTTAAAGATACAGTTTTTTGGCGTACGCCATTCGTTTTTTCTCGTCGAAATACGTGGGAATTGGTCGTCGTTTCGAGTCGAAAAAAAGTTGTATGTCATCTTTGGAGTATAGGATTTTTAAATTTTCTGTTTTAATTGAAAAATGAAAATTTTTATTTGGTTGTTTAGAAATCTGAAAAAAATCATGGGTATGGAAACGGGCGAGAAAATGAGATTGACGCAGGTGCCAGCTCGAAATTTTCAAAGGTTTTTCCAAAAATTGGTGTGGAAGTGTTTTTTATTGAAATATGTCGAAAACGTTCTTCGGTTTGATGTATTTGATTGTAAATAAAAAAGTCTTGTTTTGCTGATAATGTAGCTTCGTTGGTGGTTTCCTGGGACTGTTTTTTACGAGTGTGTCGAAGATCAGGTCGGCCCTGGGTGCTGTTTTCGAGTTGTGACGTATTTGGTAGTGGCATGTAGCGGGAAATCGAGGTTTCTTATTATTTCGTTTGTAAAAAAAAAAAATTTAGTCTGCTCGTTCTGAGACTTCGGGGGTGTGTTTCAGGGATCCTTTTCCGTTTCCGTTCCGAAGGTCAAACGGGACCTGGGCCCTGCTTTTTTTTGCAGGACGTTTTGTGATACGGTGTCTTTGATTTTGAAAGATGTCCATTTTTCTATGGTTATTTGCTGATATCTCGAAAACTGTGAGAGATACGGTTTTTGGCGTGCGCCATTCGTTTTTTCTCGTCGAAATACGTAGAAATTGGTCGTCGTTTCGATTCGTTTCGAGTCGAAAAAAAAGTTTTATGTCATCTTTGGAGTATAGGAACTTACTTTATTTTTTGTTTTGAATTGAAAAATGAAAATTTTTATTTGGTCGTTTAAAAATCTGAAAAAATGTATGGGTATGCAAACGGACGAGAAAATGAGATTGGCGTAGGTACGAGGTCGAAATTTTCAAAGGTTTTTCCAAAAATTGGTGCGGAAACGGTTCTTTTTAAAATGGGTCGAAAACGTTCATCGGTTTGATGTATTTGGTTGTAAATAAAAAAGTCTTGTTTTGCTGAGAATGTAGCTTCGTTGGTGGTTTGCTGGGACTGTTTTTACGAGTGTGTCGAAGATCAGGTCGGCCCTAGGTGCTGTTTTCGAGTTGTGACGTATTTGGTAGTGGTATGTGGCGGGAAAACGAGGTTTCTTATTATTTCGTCTGTAAAAAAATTTTTAGTCTGCTCGTTCTGTGGCTTCGGGGGTGTGTTTCGGGGATCCTTTTCTATTTCTGTTCTGAAGGTCAAAGGGACCTGAGCCCTGCTTTTTTTGCGGGATGTTCTGTGATACAGTGTCTTTGATTTTGGAAGATGTCCATTTTTCTATGGTTATTTGCTGATATCTCCAAAACTGTTAAAGATACAGTTTTTTGGCGTACGCCATTCGTTTTTTCTCGTCGAAATACGTGGGAATTGGTCGTCGTTTCGAGTCGGAAAAAAAGTTTCATGTCATCTTTGGAGTGTAGGATTTTATATGGGATATTTTAATTTTTTGTTTTGAATTGAAAAATGAAAATTTTTATTTGGTTGTTTAAAAATCTGAAAAAATTCATGGGTATAAAAACGGACGAGAAAATGATTGGCGCAGGTGCCGGGTCGAAATTTTCAAAGGTTTTTCCAGAAATTGGTGTGGAAGTGGTTTTTTTAAAAATATGTCGAAAACGTTCTTCGGTTTGATGTATTTGGTTGTAAATAAAAAAGTCTTGTTTTGCTGAGAATGTGGCTTCGTTGGTGGTTTGCTGGGACTGTTTTTTACGAAGATCGAAGATCAGGTCGGCCCTGGGTGCTCTTTTTGAGTTGTGACGTATTTGGTAGTGGTATGTAGCGGGAAATCGAGGTTTCTTATTATTTCATCTGTAAAAAAAAATGTTAGTTTGCTCGTTCTTTGGCTTCGGGGGTGTGTTTCGGGATCCTTTTCTGTTTCCGTTCTGAAGGTCAAACGGGACCTGGGCCCTGCTTTTTTTTGCGGGATGTTTTGTGATACGATGTCTTTGATTTTGGAAGATGTCCATTTTTCTATGGTTATTTGCTGATATCTCGAAAACTGTTAGAGATACGGTTTTTTGGCGTAGGACATTCGTTTTTTCTCGTCGAAATACGTGGGAATTGGTCGTCGTTTCGAGTCGAATAAAAAGTTTCATGTCATCTTTGGAGTATAGGAACCTACTTCATTTTTTGTTTTGAATTGAAAAATGAAAATTTTTATTTGGTTGTTTAAAAATCTGAAAAAATTCATAGGTATGAAAACGGGCGAGAAAATGATTGGCGCAGGTGCCGGGTCGAAATTTTCAAGGGTTTTTCTAAAAATTGGTGTGGAAGTGGTTTTTTTAAAAATATGTCGAAAACGTTCTTCGGTTTGATGTATTTGGTTGTAATTAAAAAAGTCTTGTTTTGCTGAGAGTGTGGCTTCGTTGGTGGTTTGCTGGGACTGTTTTTTACGAGTGTGTCGAAGATCAGGTCGGCCCTGGGTGCTCTTTTCGAGTTGTGACGTATTTGGTAGTGGTATGTAGCGGGAAATCGAGGTTTCATATTATTTCGTCTGTAAAAAAAAATTTTAGTCTGCTCGTTCTGTGGCTTCGAGGGTGTGTTTCGGGGTTCCTTTTCTGTTTCCGTTCTGAAGGTCAAACGGGACCTGAGTCCTGTTTTCTTTTTGCGGGACGTTTTGTGATACGCTGTCTTTGATTTTGAAAGATGTCCATTTTTCTATGGTTATTTGCTGATATCTCAAAAACTGTTAGAAATACGGTTTTTTGGCGTGCGCCATTTGTTTTTTCTCGTTAAAATACATGGAAATTGTTCGTCGTTTCGGGTCGAAAAAAAAGTTTTATGTCATCTTTGGAGTAATTATTGGAACTTTATTTTTTGTTTTGAATTGAAAAATGAAAATTTTTATTTGGTCTTTTAAAAATATGAAAAACTTGATGGGTATGGAAACGGGCGAGAAAATGAGATTGGCGTAGGTGCGGGGTCGAAATTTTCATTTCCGCACCAATTTTTATTTTTATTGAGATTAATTAATTCGGTTTGTAATGTGGGTAAATCGCGTGCATCTCCGAATGTATTGATTAAGATTTTTTTTTATCTTCCCATGACTTAAGGTCAAGGCGGGTTGATATGTTAATCTGAGCTTGACCGGAAATGAAAAAATTGGTGCGGAAATGATTATTTTTAAAATGTGTCGAAAACGTTCTTCGGTTTGATGTATTTGGTTGTAAATAAAGAAGTCTTGTTTTGCTGAGAATGGGGCATCGTTGGTGGTTTGCTGGGACTGTTTTTTACGAGTGTCTCGAAGATCAGGTCGGCCCTGGTTGCTGTTTTCGAGTTGTGACGTGTTTGGTAGTAGTATGTAGCGGGAAATCGAGGTTTCTTATTATTTCGTTTGTAAAAAAAAAATTTTAGTCTGCTCGTGTGCCCTTGGACTTAGTTATTATTTTTGTAAATATGTTTTCTTTTACGCATAAAGATAAATATGTTATGAAGGTTACCCTGACCGCTATCAAGAATAAACAAGATAACATTTTTATATAAATACTGGCAGAAACCAACATGACATCAGTATCATACCAGCCTTTGTAAAATCAACTCCAAATAGAAATGAAGAGATATTTGTAAACCTAATTGAAATAAAGTTATGTAGACAGTCCAAACAGTGTTTCGAACCTAGGAACCTCCCTAACTGGCGCAGTCGGCAACCGCCACTTGGAACTCGAGCAATCTTTAACCAATTGTAAGTGTTTTTCCCTTCCTTTTTCCTTTTTGGTTTAAGACTGGTACGTGCTCACCTTTTTTTTTTTTTTTTTTTGATTTTTCTATAAAATCGCCAATTTTTTTTGACTTTCTATCAAAATAATTGGTTAATTTTAAGTTTTTTCAAATTTTTTATAAAATTGCAATGGTTTCCTGACTGTTTATCAGAAATCTATTATAGATTAATGTTGTTCGAAAAATTGCAGAAAATATTTTATATTTTATGAATTACTATTACATTGAATTTTAATATTGAACTGAATTTATTTTGAAATTTTATATTGAATTTTTGTTTAATATATTGAGTTTAATTTTTAATTTTTACATTAGTTTATCAATAGTTATTTTCTCTCTATTTTTTTTTATTCCTTATGCTTAATCAATTTATTTTTAACCTAATTTTAAAATGGAAAATCAAACCAATCCTGCTCCTCAAGCTCCTCAAAATATTCCTGTTCCTCAAGAAAGTACAATCAATTTTCACATATTCAAGTTGTTTATTGATATTGTCCCAAAATTTGATGTTTCTCTGTCATTACTAAATCAATTTATAACGGCTTGTGATGAATTGGTAGAAATATATGGCAAAAGTGACAGTCCACTTCAAAATAAAGCGATGTATCGAGCAATTATAAATAAACTATCCGGTCAAGCTCAGATTAACATATCAACCCGCCTTGACCTTAAGTCATGGGAAGATAAAAAAAAATCTTAATCAATACATTCGGAGACGCACGCGATTTACCCACATTACAAACCGAATTAATTCATCTCAATATAAATAAAAATGAAACATTAACTGAATTTGGTAATAAAATAATGGCTTACCAATCTCTTTTAACCTCAAAAATAGCTCAATCTCCACAGTCACAAGAAATTAAACAAGCAATGTCGAAAGTTTACAACCAACTCAGTCTCGACACTTACGTCAGAAATCTTCCTTTAAATTTCAAAATTATGGTCAGAACAATGAACCTCACTAATCTTGAAGATACTATATCATTTGTAAGTAAGGAAGAACAATTTCAGAACTATAGTAAAACAGTCAATTCTCTTTTAATAATAATCAACCTAAATATTATTCACAACCTAGCAATTTTAATTCCACTCCAAGACAAACTTTCCATCAACCCTAATTTTATAGACAACCTCAATTTCAATCACAACCCAATTTTAATTTTCAACAACCATTCGTTTCTCAACCACAAATTCATCCCATAAATAAATCTAATACTCAAAATCCACCTAACAGGCAACAATTCAATACAACTAACAAACAGAATGTATGGGAAAATACAAATAAAAATTCTTACCCGAGCCAACAAACACCTATGAAAATTTCTACAATTTCCAGAAATTTAAATTTAAAAAACCAAAATTATCCAAGGCTAACTCCCATGGACACATCAACGATAAATCGTACGAGATTTTATTCTAAACCTCAAGCACAAATGTATCACACCCAAACAGATATTACCCCTACTGAATATTGTTATAAAACTTCCGGACAACCTGCTCCTTACAACCTCGACGATATATTCGCAGAACAGTATCAAGAAATTGTTAACGAAAATCAGGAAGCAATAGATGAAGAAAGTCGCTTCTTAAATGAAGAGTATGACGAAGATCTAAGTTTTCCAATCGAGCCTCAGACAGATGAACAGACATAACAAATTTTACAGGAACAGAATGTAACACCCTTTTCACAAATAATCAATTACCTTACATCCAATTAAAAAATCCTCCTATTAAATTACTTCTCGACATCGGCAGTTCAAAAACAATTATTAAACCACAAATTGTTAAAGAATTTTGTCCTCAATTTATTATTAAAAAACCAGTAAAAATTAAAACTAGCACTGGACAAGCCATTGCACACGAACAAGCAAGTTTTCCTTCCTTTCCAGAATTTAATTCCGACCTAAATTTTGATGCCATTCTTTTCGATTTTCACGAATTTTTTGACGGTGCCCTCGGAATCGAAGATATTAATAAACTAAAATTAAATATTTCTTTCCCAGATAATTTAATTTTCAACGATCAATGTCAATTACCTACCTATAAAATTTACTAAACCGGCAATTAAGATAAAAGGACAAGAAATCAAAAAGGTCATGATCCCAATTAATCTTCCTGATAACACCGATTTATTTTTACACAAAATTAAATCAACAAATACTACATCCCTGATGCAATATCAACGGTCAAAGATGGATGCTATCATTTGAAATTCATAATTACAACACTCATCCAGTTTATTTTTATCACACTGACTTGCAATATTCAAAATTAGATGATTACTATTTATTTAACTATACTTTATCTTCTATAAAAGACAACATCAATAAAACACAAATTGATTCCCTCATTCGCACAGATCATTTGAATACTGAAGAAAAACAAATCTAATAAAACTTTGCAGACAATATTCTGACATTTTTCAAAAACCTGATGACAAATTAACCTTTACGAATGCCGTTAAACATGAAATAAAAACCAAGGACGACAAACCCATATATTCCAAAAACTACCGTTATCCTTATTTTCATAAACAAGAGATTCAATAGCAAATTAAGGAACTCTTGAAAAATAATATTATTAGACCCTCCCAAAGTCCATTTTCATATCCAATTTGGATTGTTCCGAAGAAAAAAGATGCTAGTGGCAAAGAAAAATGGAGAATGGTCATTGACTATCGAAAATTAAATGAAAATACAACTCAAGATCGTTACCCTATTCCTAATATAACTGAAATTCTTGATAAACTTGGACGATGTTCTTATTTTTCCACAATAGATTTGGCCTCCGGTTTCCATCAGATTGAAATGCATCTATTGAAAAAACAGCATTTTCAGTTGATAATGGTCATTATGAATTTATTCGTATGCCATTTGGACTTAAAAATGCCCCTGCAACTTTTCAACGTTGTATGGATAATGTTTTGAAAGAACTTCAAAATAAAGTTTGCCTCATTTATATGGACGATGTCATAGTGTTTTCAAATGGACTTGAAGAACACATTAAAAATCTACAACTCGTCTTTGACACCTTTCGAAAACATCATTTAAAAATTCAGTTAGATAAATCCGAATTTTTACGTAAAGAAGTCGCTTTTCTTGGACATATCATAACTGGAATTAAACCGATTCCGGATAAAATCAAAGCAATTCAAAACTATCCTATACCCAAAACAACAAAAGAAATTAAAGCGTTTCATGGATTATTAGGATTTTACCGAAAATTTATTAATAATTTTGCCAAAATTACGAAGCCTCTGACACAATGTCTTAAAAAAGATGCGAAAATAACCATAGACAAAGATTTCATTGAATGTTTTGAAACTTGCAAAAATTTATTAATTAATAGTCCTATTCTGAGTTACCCTGACTTCTCTAAACCCTTTGAATTGACAACTGATGCTTCAAATTTTGCTATTGGGTCTGTACTTTCCCAAATGGGTAAACCCATTTGTTACGCTTCAAGAACATTAAATGCAGCTAAAATTAATTACTTCACAATTAAAAAAGAGCTCTTATCTATCGTTTGGTCATGCAAACAGTTCAGACCATATCTTTATGGCAAACCATTCACTATTTATACCGACCATCGACCATTACAATGGCTCTTTTCCCTAAAAGATCCAAATTCCAAACTTGTTCGTTGGAAACTTAAACTAGAGGAATACGACTACACAATAAAATATAACGAATGATCACAAAACAAAGTAGCAGTCGCATTAAGTCGCATAAGGATTGAAGAATGTCATGCTAATGACACAAATGATGACACTTTCAGTACAGACGTTAATCCCGATGAAGAGATAGAGAAAATGATTACAGAAGCCCTAAATGAACCAAATTGTGACATTGGCAAAATCCAAGAAGTCATTGACGAATTTGAAGAAGAAAACTGAAGAAGACACACAAACACAACATACTGCACAAGAGGAACTAATCTTTACCATGCCGTATACGGAACACCCTGTAAATCATTATAGAAATCAAATAATTCTAACAGAATCCAACAGTATCCCAAATAATATCTGTAACACTCAAATAATCTTCAGTAGCGCTAGGAATTTCATTATCTTACAAAGCACACTAGATGACGAAAATACATTAAAATTTTTGAAATCTTTTATTTCAATAGATGGTAACACTTGTTTTAAATTTTCAACACCAGAATTAGAAAAGAAAATTACACGAATTCTCAGATCTTCACTTCTTTACCATAGGACAAATAAGATCCTCATTTCAAATAAATTTCTTGAAGATGTCACTAAAGACATAGACCAACAAAATAAAATTAAATATTACCATCAAGGCAAGACATGCCACCGTAGTATAGATGAGACAATTAAATCAATCCAAAACACATACTACTGGCCTAACATCCAGAAAGATGTGACAAACTACATAAACACTTGTCAAATTTGTTTAACATCGAAATACGACAGACGACCTCAAAAAATCCAATTACAAATAACAGAGACTCCTGACAAACCATTTCAACATGTTCACATTGACACCTTTTACATAAATCAAGAAAATTTCTTAACAATCCTTGATCCATTCTCTAAATTTGGACAAACTTACTATCTTCAAGCTAAAAACAGCATATCTATTATGGAAGCACTTTTGCAATTTTTCTCACATATGGGTATCCCTAATAAAATAACAGCAGATAATGGTACTGAATTTAATAACCAATTGATTAGAGACCTCTGTTTACTACATAATATTACTCTGCATTTCACAACACCCTATAATTCCAATTCAAATTCTTCAGGAGAAAGATTTCATTCTACTCTTGCCGATTCCATTCGTTGTTTGCGAAATGAACATCAAAAGCCTATTAAATTTCTAATGACCCTTGCTGTTATGCTTTACAATAATTCAATTCACTCTGTCACACAATTGACACCTTTCGAAGTTATTCACGGACCCCGAATTAATCCATTCGAAACATCACCTCACTTAATAATTTCTAATTATATTGACCAACATCAGAAAAACATGCAAAAATTATATCAAACCATGAAAGAGAAAATTCAAATAAATAAAAACAAGATCATAGAAAACAGAAACAAAAACTTTGAGAAACCACAAACCCTACAAAAAGATCAAACTGTTTATATTCGTTCTGGTAAACGTACAGCAAAACACCTACCGAAATTTAAAAAGGCACAAGTAATTACTGACAATGACATTACAGTAACAACTTCCGGTACCTTACATAATAGGGTGGCCCATCTTTTTTAACTCTGGATTTTGTTTCGGGGCACCATCTAAAATTGTTCTACTAATGAAAATAATAAACTGTACCAAATTTTAGTTAAATCGGACAATATTAAATGGCGCCGACTTAAAGGCAAAATTTAAAATAATTGCAATTAACGTATATCTTGCAAATAAAACACCATTTCTAAAATATAAAGTTTTATTTTATTACCCTTTTGCAAATACACATATTTACGTCATAAAATACTAAATTTAATTCTAAAACAACAGGCATTTTGATTATATCTACTGCATTGGTTCTGTAACTGTTGATTTTTTTGAATCCGGAAAACGCCGACGATAATCCATGACAACTTGTAATAAAAATTGTTTCTGTTCTTCATTTTTTGTTAAAATATTGCAGTAATCTGTAATTAATTTAACGGCCCTTTCTGCTGAATCGTTGACAACCTTTAAATTGCTGACAATTTCAAAAGCTTTTTTATAATTCTCATCATTATTCCAAAACTCAGGATCGTTTTTTAAAAAATCTGTATTTAAGTCAAGCTTTCCAAAAAAATTTTTTGTATTGAAGGTTACAAAGTCAGATATGGATTTACTTAATATCAGAGAAATTTCGTTTTCCCTAAATGTCAGACGTTTAATGCCCTCATCATTTGTTATTTCAGTCTCATGAGAAGTCGTCATAACTTCAATCATTTCTCTTTTAACCTGAACTGAAACTTGATCATCGAAAAACGCCATTGCGATATTTTCTGGATTGAGGTACCATAAATGATTTAGCATTTTGTGGACAGCAGTATTCGAGATATCTAGATCAATATTTTTATAATTGATAAGCTCTTTAAGAAATTGTAAATCATGATATGGTGCTTTTACTGCAAATGGGGCGGTAAACCAGGCTTTAATGTAAATAGTGACAATAAAAATACACAGATCTGTTAGACTCGATAGTTCTTTAGCCGTTAGTTTAAATTCATCGCGAAATAGAAAAATTTTTAAACAGTAAATGGCCTTCGCCATCCATCTTGCATGGTGGAATGCTCCAGGAACACGAATTGTTATTTTGCGAGATGGACGTTCAAGGAAAATTTCGGATAGTTCTAGGAGTTCGCGGTAATCTTCTCGAGGTTGTTGTTTCCGTAATGACAACCTTATAAAACTTAGAATGACATCTTTTTGTTCACACAAAATGAGTTGAATATTTTCAGATTCTGTTCCAGATTTATAATTTTGTTTATTAATTTTTGGCCACGACGCTTGAAAACGTTTAAATAAAGGGACATTAGGACCGGACGATTGAGGCATTTTAATGTCAAAACTACCTCTAAGAATTATTTCAAATATATGATGCCTGCATGGAAAATACAAAAGGCTTTTTGTCAAATTTTGCTCTAATAAAGTGCATGCACCATTAACGTAACCAGTGTTAGATGCCGTTGTGTCACAACATAAAGCTTTTACAGCATCTTCTAAACTTAGTTCTACAAGTAACTCAAAAACTGCATTTGCTTGTTCTCTACCGGTAGAATCTGGTATTATTGGTACACCTAACAATATTTCCTTGTTTCCACTAGTCAAAACTACTGCAAGCCTTTCGAATTTTTCCCTGCCGGTAACTGAGGACAAAAGCTTCCCATCCCAGTGAATAACCGCAGCAGATAAATCAGATACATTAAGTCGTTTCTTTATGTATTCCATCCTTTCTTTTCTTAGTTGTTGTCTAGAACGTTGAATGGTTGATCTACTTATGCTTAATGATTTTACATCATGTCCTAATGCTTCAGCCGTCGCGGTTATTAGATGAACCGCATCTCGGTCACTTATTTTACACTTATCAAGAACCGCTACCATCTTTGTTGTTACTATATTTTTAACTCCATATAATTTTCTTTTCTTTGGTTTCGATGGTCCTGGAAGCTCTTGTGAAGTAGATGGCACAGGCTCTTCGTCGTCTTCGTCTTCAACTTCATCTTCATCTAACTCTTCTAACTGAGGTTGCAAATCAGTTGATGAATCTGTGTCTGAAGTAGTAAGTCGAAAAGGCTCACCTGAAACAAGGATCATTTTTAGGATTTTTTTCTTTAATCATTGCCAGAATTTTTCAAAAAATTGGAAATAAAAGAAAAAATATAATTCTTAAAACACTTACTGGTGTTTAACATTTCCTGCCGACTTTTCTCGAAGAACTTGGACTGTTTAAGTTTTCGCATTTCAGCTCGGCACTCTTGTTCGGTTAACTTGAAGTCTATACCAAGCATAAATCCTGGACGACCTTTCTTTCTCTGGTTTAGTAAAAATTCTTTATCTTCTTCAATTTTCATCACAGTTAATGCATATGCATGCGCGATATCAAAGAGATCGTCTAGTTTTTCTACAAACATATTTTCTTTTTGTCTAAAACTATCTCCTGCCTTTTTAGAGTTTTTTTGCAGTGTTTTCCATTCCGTATGTAAATCTTCCACTTTTTTGATGCAGTGTTTTTTATCCCGTATTGGAATACGAGCTTTATTCCAGAAGATCACAGTTTCTTCAATAACCAATGTTGCACTTTCTCGAAGAGTTAACTTAACTTCTCTCGTATTAAAAAATAGCACTTTTAAAACTTGTTTAATTGAAGGTAATTTACTACCAACAATTTGAGACGAATAGTGTCCAATCAAAAACACATAAGAATCTTTTCTTAAACCGTGAGATGACATGCTGATTGTTGCTAAGTAACCATGAAAATGCCTACGATACCAGCGATACGATCTCCACCCAAATATGAAACGCAACCAATGAGAGGGGCGCTATGTTACGATCACGTGATGATCCCGTACATGTGTTTATTTTGATGCGGTCTCTAGATTCGGTGAAAAGACAGTAGTGTTAGGCAGAATCAAATAAAAGTGTCGGTTTATTCGATACTAAAATCATAATAACAAAGAGTAAATTATCCTAATTGTTGATAAACAGAGAACCCGTAATTTTTTATAATATGAACGGCACGATAAATATACTCCTATACATGAAAAACTAAATATATCAACATAAACTATAAATGATGACAAGTGTGAATAATTGGGCTAGCAGTACATGCGGCGTGCCTTTATGTTAGTTGCTGTTGTGATAATATACTCGGTTAGACCAAATAATTATTTGAAATATATACCTATATATATATTCATAATTTCATATAACGTCAGAAAGTAGTTATAAAGAATATTAATTTATGAACCCTGTTAATTAAAAATTCATTAAGGTATAGAGTGAAACGTGGTCTTATTTAATCTATAATATCAATTTATTATAGTATACTTTTAACGAAATTTTAAACGAAAGTCGGCGCCCTTTCCTGTTGTTTGGCAGTTGACATTTTTTGTCAGATACTTTCTTATACAACATAGAACGACATTAGCAGGTGCCCCAAAAAGAAAATTAACTTTGATGTTTCACCTATATAAAGGATGGGCCACCCTATTACATAAAAATAAAATACAAAATGTAATGAAGTATACGCCATACATCTCGTAATAGACTATACATTCATTACGGTCAACATTTCGCGTAACGGACTATACATCCTTTCTTGTTTAATCTCCTGTCATTTAATAATGTAACTGCGCGTGATTGAAATACCGAGTATGGGGATAATTTCACTAAGTGGGAGCCAGAACTGTTGTATAAAAGCCAGCCGGAATCATTCAAAAATCAGAGTTTAATTGACTTTCACACTTTAGCGAGCTGAGCTAGGGGAACGAAATAAATTTAACTTCTCATACGACGTCGCGGACGCTTACCGGATACCCGCTATTTTATAAATAGAGGATTACTCCCGTTTGTGTCTGTCTCGTTGACTACGTCGATTCGAACCTGCATATACGACGTTATAACAGAGATACACATTACACTCACTCCGTTTCTCTCTTTCTTATTTGTATTTGATTGTATAATAAAGTCGTAAAAGATACGACGACCTGATGTTTGTACATATTTTGGAAACTACGTTATTTGTTAATAAATGATTTTATTTGGATTTGGTTTCTAATTTCCGGTATAAATGATGAACCCTGGAAAAATCTCCAAACCTGCTACCCTTAATGGAGAAACACCATTACATTTTGGCGCCCGAGCAACTTTTCCTGACGCCCGAGTAGATCCCGCTGCATTTTGACGTCCGACCAGATCCTTTTACATTTTTTTGGTACCTGAACAATATTTATTATTACATCACCTGATATCGCCATTACATTTTGACACCCGAGTAGATTCCGTTAAATTTTGACGTCCGAGCAGTTCCACTTACATTTTGACGCCAGAACAGATTTATTGTTAGGTCACCTGATAGCCCTGTTATATTTAGACGTCCAGACACTTTTTTTTCTACGCAACAAAGTACAAATACAACACAAATAAATCAGAAAGAGAGAGAGTGCAAATTTTGGTCAAATAAGGGCCTAGCATTTTTTCTTCAGGTCCAGACACACAACCAATACCACTGATAAACCAGTTTCCTATTAGACAAAATACAAAGATGAGTTCATCTGAATCAGAAGGATCAGATGGACTCGAAGTCGCAGACATCACAGTAGGATGGATCTACAAACTTAGAAAAGACGATCTGCTACAAGAACTCACAAAAATGGGTGAAAAAAATATCACCGGAACTGTCGAAGAACTACGTTCAAGACTTAAAAATATTATACGAGGAAATAGACCTCCTAGCAATCCCAGCCAAAATTTTTCTGCTCCACCGGAAAACATACCGGCAAACATAATACAACCGTCACCTGATAGCGCTGTTCTCGATAAAGTACGAAAATGGAATGTTCATTTCAATGGGAAAAAAGACGTCATCTCATTTTTGGAGAGGATTCAAGAACTACAAAGCGGCTATAATCTTTCAAACGAACAAATGCTAAGAGCACTGCCTGAATTACTACAAGGCGATTGTTTGTTGTGGTATCGAAATAATAAAGCCTTCTGGACAACATGGGAAGATTTCCTTGAAAATTTTAAAACATTCTACTTGCCCCCAGAATACCTTTTCGATTTAGAAGAAAAAGTAAAATCTCGCACTCAAGGAGAAACCAAAAACGCAAAAGACTATGTCATAGCAATACAAACATTGCTAAGAAGATTAAATAACGTCCCGCCAGAACAACAACTAAATAGGATATATAAAAATCTACGGCCCGAGTACAGGAAATATATCCGCAGACGAGACTTTAATACTCTCACAGAACTGTTAAACCTGGCAAACGATTACGAAATGGTTTGTAAACAGGAGACTGTTATCAAGAAACCTGAATACCCTACATAGTCGTCCACACAACGTCCGGCCTATAATACACTTAACAGAAATTTCTCCGCTAACAATGGACATAGAGGTACTACAAATTCCTATAGAAAAACACAATATGAACTGCAAAACAACACTACGAGACAGCCCGGCTATATAAACACAACACAAATAAGAGAACCACGCTCGAGTGAGGCCAAAAATTACACACAACCCACTACTCCGAACTATGACAGGAAAACATTTTGTTGGCGTTGTGGAGGCGCTGGTCATACACGTTTTATTTGCAATAATACTCCTCGTAAATTCTGTTCAAAATGTGGCCGCCATGACATATTGTCAAGGGATTGTAATTGTCAAAAGCAAAGTACGAATAGAATCACGGGAAACGACAGAGAAACTGCGCAAACGCGAGGTCCTCGCAGTTTCAATTAGAACAAGTTACCTCGTACCCCACCCAACCGGAGCAAGCGAAATTACAAATAACTAGTGGAGCCGAAAACCGTCCCAAGCTACAGCTAAAGATAGATAATCATAAATTTGAAGCTCCCCTCGATACAGGATCCGTACGTTCGTTCATAGGTGACACTGTACGGAAAATATGTAGTACAAATAATACTAAACAATTTCCGTGTAGACGTATAATTCAACTTGCTAATGGAACAGAAGTTGAAATAAATAAAGAATTTGAAATAAACTACACAGCGGCCCAAAAACAATGGACTGATAATTTCCTGTATTTACCAAAATTATCCCCTGATATAATAATAGGAATGGATATCCTAATTAAAAGGAGTTTTACTTTAGATTTAGGGAGACAAGAAGTACGAATAATGGGAAATTTGGCTAACATAGAAAATTATAAAAACGAAGATACACATTTAGCATGTATTACGCAACCAACCGAAAATGAACAACAACGCCTGTCAGAGTTCTTACAAAGAGAATTACCCAAATTTAACGAACTTGAAGGCGTTACCCCTTTTGCTAAACACCAGATACGTCTAATAAAAAGCACTCCAATTAAGCAAAGACACCGGCCCTTAAATCCTGCCATGCAAGAAATAGTTAATGAAGAGCTGGACCAAATGTTAAAAGATGGAGTTAGGTTAGGTTAGGTTGATGTGTGAGTGGGCTAAGTAACAGACCCTCCACTGCGACCATCTGGTCTATTGTGGCTCACTCCTAATTATATTTCACCCAATAGGTTCAGCTTTTTGATAAAGTCGACTACCTTATTGGGTGAGAGGTTGTCCAGATCCTCTGGCAGCAGTTGCCCTTTGCCAAAGAGTGAGAATCTGGTTCTTTCTGCAGCAGGACAGGTACATAAAATGTGCGCTGCCGTTTCATCCTCCTCCAAGCACAGTCGGCATTCAGCGTTGTCCACTATTCCGAGTCTGTGTAGGTGGTGGTTAAGTCTGCAGTGCCCAGTGTATAGGCCAACAAGAGTTCTTAGGTGTAACCTGTTTAACTCTAATAGTTTTTTAGTTCTTGATTTCAAGGGGTATGTGATGAACTCCTTTGAATGAACTAATCCTGGTAGTTCTTGCCAGTATTGGAGGATTTTCCCCTCAGTCCAGGCCAAGATGGTTGTTTTCGCAGTGCTTGCCGATATGCCAAGCACTGGCTCCGGTCCGATAAATTTTGATACCGCGCCTTCCCTGGCTAAGGAGTCGGCTACTTCGTTGCCCTCCAAGCCAGAATGGCCCGGTATCCAGACCAGAGTTAATTTGTTGTATCTGCCCACTCGGGCTAGAGCCTTTTGGCAGTTCCAGACCAATTTAGAATTGCAGCGATGTGAGCCAAGAGCTTTGAGAGCTGCTTGGCTGTCTGAAAATATTTTTATTGATCTGCGTCTAGGATGCATCTGCTCAAGCCTCCTTGTACACAGTTCAATGGCATGAACTTCTGCCTGAAAGACAGTCGCATAATTACCCAGGCTCGAAGTGATTCTTACCTTGGGGTTGCGACTGTGTGCTCCAGCTCCAACTCCCTCAGGGGTTTTGGAGCCGTCTGTAAACCAACAGATGTCTGCTCTTTGTAGGTCAGTTTTGTTCCGATCCCATTCGTCTCTTCCAGGAAAAAGGACGGTAAAAGGCAGTTCATAGTTGGTCGTGGTAGGCATCACATCTGAAAGCATTCCCAGGATGCCATGACACTCCATGTCATCTGACAGCCTGTTGCGTTCCATGATGCTAGCCTGCGGCCTATTGTTTACCGCTTGTTGAAGTCTGTATGTTGCCCACCTGGCCTCTCTCTCCAAGTAGATGTGGAGAGGGGGTAGATCCAGGAGGATTTCCAGAGCTGCTGACGGTGTGGTACTTATCGCACCAGTTACCGCCAGACATGCTTGTCTCTGTAGACCAGAGAGTTTGGCTTTGGTCGTTTGTTGTAGCCCTTTCGACCACCAAACTATGGAGGCATACGCTACCATTGGTCTTATGACCGTAACGTATAGCCAGTATATTTGTTGGGGACCTATGCCCCAGGTTTTTCCACAAATTCTGCGACATGTCCATAAGGAGAGTCGCGCCTTGTGGATTACCTTTTCCAAATGGGAGTTCCAGTTGAGTGATTTATCTAGTGTAACCCCTAGGTATTTCACTTCCCCCGCAAATGGAATAGTTTCACCTGCTAAGGAGGGCGGCACTAAATTGTTCAGCCTCCTTTTTCTGGTGAAGGGTACTATTACAGTTTTGTGGGGGTTCACAGTCATCTGCTCCCTCTCACACCAAATGTGGACTGTATTTAGCACCTCTTGAAGGGTAATAGAGAGTACCTCTTCAGATTTTCCTCTAACCATAATGACTAGATCGTCCGCATATGCTTGAATCTCGGCTTCCCACAGAGAGAGAATGGCCAGCAGATCATCCACAAGCAGTGACCATAAAAGGGGGGAAAGAACCCCGCCTTGTGGACACCCTCTTGCGGCCCTGAATCTGACCGTCTCTCCCTGTAGAGAAGTCGTTATGATTCTATTTTCAAGCATAGCTTGGATCCAGCCAGTTATAGTTAGCTCAACTCCTCTAGCAGCCGCAGCTGTGTATAGGGAGTTGGGCAATGCTCCTTCAATGTCAAGGAATGCTGCCACCGCAATCTCTTTTTCATCAAGAGATTGGGTGATTTTCCCGACCAGGTTATTTAGTGCTAGTTCTGTTGATTTGCCGGGTTGATAGGCATACTGGTGAACATTCAGAGGATAGGTGCTCAGGATGTTTCCCCTGATATGTCCGTCCAGAACCTTTTCTAGGCCTTTCAACAGAAATGATGTCAGGCTGATGGGTCTTAGCGATTTGGGGTCTGGTTCCGTCCGACCCACTTTTGGTATATATACCACTTTAACCGCCGCCCAACTGGATGGGATATAGTTCCATACCAGACCAGCTCTGTATAGTCTGATGAGGAAAGGAAGCAGTATTTCCAGTCCGTTTTGTAGCAGCGCTGGAAAAATGCCATCCTCACCAGGCGATTTGAATGGTTGAAAAGATTTGATTGCCCATTCAATCGCTGGTGATGTGATAACCTTTTTGGCCACCAGCCAGTCGTCTTTGTGAGGTCGTTTGGTTCGGCCTCCCGATGGTGGTGGTTGTTGGTTATCCAGGATCGAACTCCCTGGGAAGTGGTTCAGTGTAAGGAGTTCAAGGGTTTCCTTTCCAGATTCAGCAAATGAGCCATCTGGACGTTTTACCATACCAAATTCTCTTGCCGGCTCTCTGGAAATGATCTTGTGGATTCTAGTGCTGCTAGGTAAGTCAATAATACTCTCGCAGAACCTCCTCCAAGATTCCCTTTTCGCCCTTCTGATTTCTTTATTATAGTCCGTTAGTGCAGATCTATATTGTTCCCAGTTGCCCGAATCTTTAGCTCGATTACAGAGGCGTCGAACTTCTTTTCTCATTTTATCTAGTTTTTTGTTCCACCAAGATGCCCCTCTGTTGTCTTTTTTCGTTTTTAGTGGAGAGTTTTCGTGATATGCTGAAATAATTGCGCTCCGGGTCTGTTCCGCCGCAATTTCTATTTCATCACGATTCCTGATTGTGGTGAGAGTGGATTGAAGGTGCGCCTGGAGGGATTGTTTATATCCACTCCAGTTAGTACACCTAGGATCCCTATACGTCACCACAGGTCTTGGTCCAGTTTCTATGTTAAATAGAATGTGTCTGTGATCTGAACACGAGGGTTCAGAGGATACCTTCCAATCAGTAATCTTGTTGCTCACAAAGCTTGAGCTGATTGTTAAATCCAGTACCTCTCTCCTATTACTAGTGACAAAGGTTGGTTCCGTTCCAATGTTATTCACAATTAGCCCTTCACCTAATATGTATTCAAAAAGTGACTCACCCCTTTGGTTAATGTCCGTGCTGCCCCATGCCGTGTGGTGGGAATTTGCATCACATCCAATAACCAGGTGAATGTTGTTCCTCTTGCTGTAGGCGATTAACGACCTAACCGCAGGTGGAGGAGGTTGAACAGCACCCCTGTCTCCCGGGAAGTATGCAGAACAGGCTATTACGTCCATTTTGCTTTCCCCCACCGGTAGCGATAAGTGGATGGCTACAACATCCTGGGTGCAGTAACCTGAAAGTACAAAGTAGTTAATGTCGTTTCTGATTAGGATGCAGGCTCTTGGTCTTCCGCCCGAGCCAGTTGCTATTACCTTACCAGAAGTGTTACCCAGTCCGTTTATCCGGCCTGTATTGGTTGTCCAAGGTTCCTGGATAAGAGCAACATCGATTTGCTCTTCCTTGAATCGCCTGCCAAGGACGTATGTAGCGGCCTTGGCATGTTGTAAGTTCGCTTGTAGGAACCTGATGTGGTTAACCATCAGGTTGGGGATTTAGGATAGGTTTTTGGAAGCGGCTGGAACTAGGAAGTGGGAAGGAAAAGAGTTTACTTAGGCTGTGGGTGCGGGAGGGGGTTTGGGGGGCGATTTTTTATCCTCTTTAGAAGGTGGTTTCTTCCCACTCTTCTTCCGAGGAGGTTGGCCTGGGATGGCTTTACCCTTCCCAGTAAATCGGGGCGTTTCGCCTGCCTGTGGGGGCAAATTTGGTTTGCCCCCTTTAGCCGGCGGTTTCGCCACCGAAGTCGGTCTAGAGGTTGACGCAGCCCCCACCTTGACTTTCGGGCGGAATTGCACCTGCCCGAATCCAAAGTAGGGCCTGTAATTCAGCCCCTCCAGTGCAGCCCTAGACGCCTCATCGACTGAGAACGTCCAGGTCTGCCCCGGTCCCGACGCTTCTCTGTGTAAGATGTTCCACTCCCGAGTGTTCAGGCCGTGGTTCATCTTACGCAGCCTTGTCATTACAACCTCTGATGACAGCCGAAGACCGGCTTCATCAGGGATGTATGCCACACAAATGTGTGGCTTAGGGAGGTCTTTTCCCTGCACAAGCTTCAGTCGAGCTCCATCCCAAGGCTGAAGGGACGATGTCGTCGCCTCCAACCAAGTGACGCTCGTCTGATCCGCGCAGGTTATCAGGAGATATCCAGGCCGATGTGTGCAGCTCTGGAATCTGACCTGCGGACCACCCTCTGGGATTTGCTCTACAGAGTGCATTATCGCTCTCTGCAGAGTCCCCAGTTGAGCATTATCCAGGGTTGTTCCAGGGTATTCAGTGTGGATAATGCCCACTCTGACACCCTCAGAGACATCCCTGAAGGAAGGTTTGACGGTAGGCTCACCTTCCCGGGGCTTTTTTGCCCGCTGTTCGGGTGAGTTACCATCAGAGCGTTGACGTTTGGCCGTTTCAGCGCGCGCAGAGGAGGTTTGTCCCCGCTCCAGCGGCCGGTTGGCTTCACGTTGCCGCTCAAGAACCTGTTCCAAGGCGGTTTGGTAAGGTATTCCGCTCTTGACCAGGCGACTCAGACGCTTCCTTATGGCGCCTCCGAATCGTTTCCTTTTCAGGGAGAGGTTGCCCAAAATTTTGGACGCCTCTTCCTCAGGATTGCCTTCTCCTTCAGGCTCAGGGGTCGGAGGCCTTGACGGCTCCCTAACCTGAGTCGGCGGGATCGGGCTGGAAGATGGAGTAGGATTGATCCCAAGCTCCATTAGTTCAGTTTCTTCTTGAAGAAGATCGAGGTTTGGAACCCCCTCGTTGGGTTGGTTTTTGTTGCTGTCGGCCATAAAGTTCCCACGAGTAGCTGGGGAAACGGAAGTCCACCATAGCAGAGCCCCGCATGCCATGGTAAGGCAAAAATACTCCGGAATGTAGCCCTGTTTTCCGGAGGCCCCGTTAGTGACACCTTTCACCCCGGTGACATTCAGCCCTCGGCACGGGTTGCACACACCTTGGCTTGGGGGATTTTATCGACTTTCCTTGTCTAGATCCGCCGTGTTTAGCCGAACGCAGGGTCACCTCGAGCAGGATGCGACATTAAGTCGCGCACGGACGATCTTGAGAGAAGCTTCCTAGAGGATGGCCATTTCCCCTCAGCTTTTCTCCTAGAGTCAGTGGCCGAGTAGCTGACTCCTTGACCTTGAAGATGGAGTAGTCGAACCTTCTACCAGCCCATGGAACAATCCCATTGTGATGGTTAAGAAAAAAGATAACAAGTTTAGATTTTGCATAGACTTCAGGAAGGTAAATGAGGTTTCAATGAAAGATGCTTACCCACTACCATTCATAAATTCCATTCTAGATAAACTAAAGGAAGCTAGTTTTATATCAACGTTAGATCTACGTTCCAGCTATTGGTTGATACCATTAACCGACGATAGTAAACCGATAACAGCTTTTACAGTTCCCGGAAGAGGTCTATACCAATTTAAGGTACTGCCTTTTGGTCTCCATTCTGCTCCAAGTACTTTTCAAAGACTCTTAGATCAAATTATCGGCCCTGAAATAACATTCGCTTTTGCATACCTAGATGACATTGTCATTATAAGCAAGACATTTGACGAACATTTAAAACATCTAAAAGAAATTTTTCGACGCCTGATAGAAGCAAACTTACAATTAAATCCGGATAAATGCAAATTCTGTAGAAAAGAACTTAGATATCTAGGACACTTGGTATGCAAAGACGGCATTAAAACAGATCCCGAAAAAGTAAGAGCCATTACAACAATCCAACCGCCAAAAAACGTCAAACAATTACGTCGTTTTCTTGGGATGTCATCCTGGTACAGAAGATTTATACAAGGGTATTCAGAAATTGCTGCCCCACTAAATAGACTACTAAGAAAACACACACGTTGGAAATGGTCACCACTTGAAGATGAAGCTTTTAACAAATTAAAAAAGTTACTAACAGAAGCATCAATATTAAGTTGCCCAGATTTCTCGAAAACCTTTTACCTGCAAACGGACGCGTCGAAAGAAGGTTTAGGAGTAGCACTCACACAAAAAGTCGACAATGTAGACCGAGTTATAGCATACGCCAGTCGTTCCCTATCCCCCACCGAAAAGACGATGTCTGCCGTGGAACTCGAATGCAAGGCGATAGTGTTTGGAATCCGGAAAACCTTACATTATCTAATGGGACATCATTTTATAGTCACAACAGATCATCAGAGTTTAAAGTGGTTAAACTTCATAAAATCCCCTAGTGGACGTCTAGCGAGATGGGCAATGGAACTACAACAATACGACTTTGAGATTAGATATCGGAAAGGAATCCTAAATAAAGTTGCAGATGCACTTTCCCGCCAGCCACTCGCCGAACAAGATACCGATTCCGACGGCTGTATTCTTGCTATCACAGGTGCTGAAAATTGCACATGGTACCAGGACACCATCAAATTGGTTACAGAAAAACCTGAAAAGAAACCAGATTACTGTATATTAAATGGGAATCTTTACCGCCATGTTTGGACAACCAACGATTTTACCGATCTTGAATTCTCCAGCCCATGGAAACTCTGTATACCACAGCCAAAACGAAAACAAATTTTATTAGAAAATCACGATGCACCTTACGCAGGACACTTAGGAATAGCAAAAACAATCACCAGAATTTCAAATAAATATTACTGGCCTAAAATGTACAGAGACATTGCCAATTATGTCAGACGTTGTTCCAGCTGTCAAAAATACAAACAATCACAACAACAACCCGCTGGAAAAATGCAATTTCCAACAATAAATGGACGTTGGGATACTGTTAGTATAGACATTGTAGGACCACTCCCGAGGTCTAGCAAAGGAAACACAAACCTGATAGTGATGCAGAATAGATTCACCAAATGGGTAGAATGTCACCCAGTACGGAAAGCGACATCCAGCACCATCTGCAAAGCCCTAAAAGAAAAAATTATATCACGTTTTGGGTGCCCGAAAAGTATTATTTCCGATAACGGAAGACAATTCGTAAGTAAAGAATTTACTAGTATGCTGTCTGAATACGGTATTACACACCGTACAACTACGCCATATACACCCCAATGTAACCCCGTAGAAAGGACAAATAAAGTATTGAAGACTATGATAGGTCAGTACACCGAAAACGATCACCGGAAATGGGACCAATACTTACCCGAATTTACCTTGGCCATGAATTCTTCCAGACATGAATCTACTGGTTTCTCTCCAGCCATGCTGAATTTCGGTAGGGAGTTAACTTTACCAGGTATCCTTAATGGAGAACAGATCTCGACAAATCCAATTACCACTGATGTTCCACAAACCCAAGTAAAGTATTTACAAAAGTTAACAGAAATTTTCGAACTGATACATTTAAATTTAGCTAAAGCATACCAATCACAGAGCCATCATTACAATTTACGACGCCGAGATTGGAGTCCACGTATTGGAGATCGGGTTATGAAAAAAGAACACCCATTATCCTCAGCAATTCGAAGTTTCAATGCGAAACTTGCCCCAAAATTCTCAGGACCATATATCGTGGAACGGACTATATCCCCAGTAGTAGTCGAAATTAGGTCCCCTGCCGGCAGGAAAACACAACGTGTCCACGTTAAAGATTTAAAAAAGGCGCATGCCTGACTTACCCAGGAAGGGATATGATAACCTGCCCTATAAAATACCAGCTACAAATAATCTTTAGCCAGTTGTGTGCAGCACGTCACAATAGCAAGATGTATTCACCATCAGCTACCCCCGAATTATCGACACCAATGGTTAGAATTGAGGACAAAAATTATTCAAACCTGTACATTTACTATAGCCCGACAGAACTCGCTAGATCCTACAGATTAGAGACGGAAGATGAAGAGAGAACACCACCGAAAGCAAAATTAAATTGTATAAGAAGGAAAGGTTCACCTTCCTGAGATTATTTCGCCTCTGCCGGCAACCCCAGAACCTGTACCGACAACACCACCTCCGACAACAATTTCCCCTTCGCAAGCCCTGCGAGAAAAGATGAAGCGTTTGTTTGGAGATACACCAAGTCCAGAAAAGCCACCGACCCCAGGCAGAAACATCCCGTGCCTTGCGGCATTCTTTTTGGAAGATGACGATCCAACGCCAGCAACGCCACAGCTTCCTGGCAAATGCTTCCCGTACCTAGTCGCCCCAACGTTTCCAACGACGACATTAAAAGCACCAACCAACAGGAATCTGAAAAAGAAGTTCCGAGTAAGAAACCCTGACGGCACCACGTCCAGAGTGTGCGGACCTCCAGTGTCAGGAATAACCCGCCTCCCGGGAAAAACAAATTAATTGTTTAGTTTTATATTAAGTATTTCGTTTGTCTGAACAGCATAGTTTTTCTTTTCACCTGTAAATAATTTTAATCGATAGGAATTTCAGTTTTTTAATTCTTTTTCTTTCTCAAAGTGATAAGTTTTGTTGAAGTATTTTTTCAGTTGTAAATCCATTATAGATAAGGATAGGTTTTATTATTTTGTTTTGTATAAACTCTATTCACTATCTATCTGAAATTTTAACTTGGAACGTACCTAAACTATTTTCTTTTTGTTAAGATCTTTTCCTACCAGCTACGCCGACACCTGTATTATACCAAACTGACTATGGAACACCACAAAATTCCGCAAGGATCATTCCTGTTGACCCTACACTTCGTCCAAAGTCAGACGATGGATTCCAGAATTTTATTTATTTTTTTTTTTTGTAAAGAAAGGGGGGAGTGTAATGAAGTATACGCCATACATCTCGTAATAGACTATACATTCATTACGGTCAACATTTCGCGTAACGGACTATACATCCTTTCTTGTTTAATCTCCTGTCATTTAATAATGTAACTGCGCGTGATTGAAATACCGAGTATAGGGATAATTTCACTAAGTGGGAGCCAGAACTGGAATCATTCAAAAATCAGAGTTTAATTGACTTTCACACTTTAGCGAGCTGAGCTAGGGGAACGAAATAAATTTAACTTTGTTAACCCGTTTGTGTCTGTCTCGTTGACCACGTCGATTCGAACCTGCATATACGACGTTATAACAGAGATACACATTACACTCACTCCGTTTCTCTCTTTCTTATTTGTATTTGATTGTATAATAAAGTCGTAAAAGATACGACGACCTGATGTTTGTACATATTTTGGAAACTACGTTATTTGTTAATAAATGATTTTATTTGGATTTGGTTTCTAATTTCCGGTATAAATGATGAACCCTGGAAAAATCTCCAAACCTGCTACCCTTAATGGAGAAACACCATTACAAAAAACAAAGGAGTACTACTTCTAATTCTAACACTCCTTTGTTACAGATTCAAAATGATCCTGATAACAACGATCCTGATCTTCCTACAACAAGTCATCACCCATATAACCTTCGATCCCGTTAACCATCCCACAATTTTTCATGCTTTAGGTACTGAAACAAAAATAATTAGTCATTACCATTTATTTATTCATAAATTAGAATTAAGACCATTAATTGACGCTTTTCACCAAACCATAACTATGCTTAATGATACATCTACACTAGATAAAACTATTAATAAGAGTAAAATTGACTTGGCACTAATTAATCAAGCGAAAATTTAGCAAAAATTATTACAAATGAATATCACAAACTGATTCCAAGACGACTAAAAAGAGTAAAAAGAGTTAAAAGAGGTTTAATAAATATCATTGAAAAAGTTGATAAAGCATTATTCGGTGTTGCAACTGAAGAAGACATTCAAGAAATTAATGATAAACTTAAAATACTACTTTCGAATGAAAAAACTTTAGAACATGAGGTAAATTTACGTACATCTTTATTTTCTACTTTCGCTAATAAAACTTCTGAACTTATGAATCAAATTATGAACAATCAACAAAGACTCAAAGATAATATACAATTCATCAAAATAAGCCATGACACAAATTTTCAAAGACAAGTTATCATCAATCAACTTGAATTAATATTATATTATTTCCAACAAATTGAACAAACTGTTACCTTTTTAAAGTTAGGAACTATTAACCCATTTTTATTAACTGATTCCGAAATCCAAATGTTTTTAATCAATTTAAGATTGCTTTATCCTAAAGTTAACATATTAAAATTCAAACAACCTCTTTCTTACATTCAAGCTTTTAAACCCTTCTTTTTTCATATATAGCTATAGCAGTACCAATCTTATCTGAACACCCGCCTTTATCCTTATTCCAAATAGTTCCTATTCCAATCCGAAACCTTACAATTATCATTCCAAAACACTTTTTGGTTATCGATTCCAACGACAATTATTTATGGCTGTATAAGGAACCAACACCAATCGAAGATACCTACTTCATTGAAGACCATCTTCAGGATTCTAAAAACTGTTTCGTAGAACTTCTAAGAAGAAGAAGAGCAGAACCTTACTGCAGACTTACATCACTTCATCTGAAAAGTCCACATGTGGAACATTTATCGCCAAGAGAATTTGTTGTTATCATTGATTCGCCAATTACACTGGAATACACATGTCATCCACAAACTTTTCAATATAAAACTATCATTCAAAGCACAAAAATTACCCTAGATCCACACTGTGAATTCTATGTAAACAATCAATCTTTTCCACACTCTACCTTCCTTTTACCAAACATTTCATTGGAAACAATTCCGCTTGCTGATTTCAATACCCCTTCTCTGAAGGATATTCAAGATACTCAACTACAAATTTCTCATCTTCACAAAATCCATTTAAAGGATTTACCCAATATTTCTCACCTCAACTACCTATGGATAATCTTACCTATTCTCATTATGGTATTCACCATTTTATTGTTCATTTGGATTAAACGACGTGGCAAGAAACCCCTAAATTTCAACGTTTATTTCCACAAAGCTAAAGATGAAATCAAAACTTCTACAAAGGACGAAGAGGACAAAATTCCAACCACAACTCCAGGTGGAACCCAACGTCTTGGACCCATTGGAACCCACCTTCCGTTCTAAAGGGGGAGGAGTTATCACCACGTGTACCCTTGGACTTAGTTATTATTTTTGTAAATATGTTTTCTTTTACGCATAAAGATAAAGATGTTATGAAGGTTACCCTGACCGCTATCAAAAATAAACAAGATAACATTTTTATATAAATACTGGCAGAAACCAACATGACATCAGTATCATACCAGCCTTTGTAAAATCAACTCCAAATAGAAAAGAAGAGATATTTGTAAACCTAATTGAAATAAAATTGTGTAGACAGTCCAAACAGTGTTTCGAACCTAGGAACCTCCCTAACTTTCCCAGATAGCATTTATTATTCCAAGAATGTACATTTTGTATTCTCAATGTTCTAATTGCATTCTGTACTTGCCATGTGTGTTCCCTCAACGTTCCCATATAAATAATATTTTCACATATACAATATGATTATACATATGATATAAATGGAATATACAGAAAAGTTTATGTTCACAGTCGCATACACTGTGTACACGTATCAGGGAACCTTCTTCGTATATGTGTTCATGTACATCGTATAAACATTCGTCAATGATTTTATCTGTATAATACAGGTATATTTTTTGTAGAAATATTTGCATTACCCGAGCGCCGTGCAAACAGTAATATCATCAAAAGTTCAGCACTTTTAACGCGAACGCTGATTGGTCCGATTTTTGAACTAATAAAAATAAACCTGCATCACAACTGATAAGACAGCAATGCTAGTTTTATAGTACCTATCTACCTACCTACAAAAATAATTATATTTCTCTATCTATATAGATTTGGTTTAAGTACATTTATAATCATCCCCTGTGCGATGAATGACGTTTTATAAATTTTAAATCGTTCGTCAATATTGTATATATGAAATATGTTTTAAATTTTGAATCCAGACTTTAGATTTGTGATCGAATATTAAATAATAATGAATATGAAACATTAAATAATAATGAATGAAATATTAAATAATAATGAATAATAACCCTTTTTATACTCTTCGTAAAAACGAAGAGTATATTGTATTTGATCGGCACATTTTTAAAATCGTAAATATCTCTCGTAGAGAGAAAATTTTCATATCATTGTGTTAGTGAACGAATTCTGAACAACTTTCAAAATGTCCGTCTGTCCGTCCGTCCGTCACGTTTCTTGTAAGCACGATAACTTAAGAAAGAAAAGTCCGATTGTATTGAAATTTAGAAAGTAAGTTAGTGTTAGCTATAGGTAGAACCCTATTGTTTTTGAAGAAAATCGATCGGTAAATCAAAAAGTTATTAATTATTTAATAAAAAAAAATACATATTCTCTTAATTTTTGTCGCTTGTACTAAAATGGAAATCTTGCGAAATATTATTTCCATAATATATATTTTTTTTGTTTATGGATTTTACTAATATATTTCATAGAAATGGGAGTTGAAATATGTATGATTGTTGAAAGATATATATATATATATATATATATATATATAAATATATATATATATATATATATATAAATATATATATATATATATATATATATAGCGTGTAGTTCGGGGACAAAAAAATGCTTCAAGTGGTGACTATGAGGACTTTTGTATATTTTGAGGTCAGTCCTCAAAGTAACAATTTTATAAAACCGTCTATTTGAGAACATTGACCTCAAAATACACGAGTGATAGATAAATTTCATTTTCTGTTTATTATAAGGTACTGTCCCCAAACTGACAGTTTAATGAAAAAAAAAACATTACTAGTGTAGTTTGGGGTCACATGTAATTTTATATGAAATATGTGGTACAGATTTTTTTAAATATTCACTTGTTTAATTTCTAATTGGTGGTACAAATGTTAAAATTAAGATATATTTTACTTCCACATCCAGTTTCCACATCCAGTGTAAGTATAGTATAGTAAGTATAGTAACGACAAAAAAATTTTTAAAAATTTTTATTGTTCAAATAGGCTTAAAATGTCATGAAACGTCGAGATTTTAAGTTTGAGCAAAAAAAAATTCTGTCTGTCGGTCTGTCTGTAACTTTTTTGTGCGCACGTTTACTCTGGAACCATTTAAGATATTGACTTGAAATTTGGTACCCATATGTACTTTAACGAGTTCTGGAACTAGATTATATTTTCATCTTGTTCCGTCCAAGGGTGGGGGGTAAATTGGAATAAATTTGGGGTAAATGGGTAAATCAAGCAGGCAAGAGTTCATAAAATTGGTATGTAGTATATATAAGAGAAGCTAAGGTCTCAAAAAATTTTTGGCATTAGCCACCCCCATTATCACCCCCACCCCATTATTAAAGGGGCTGAAAAAAAATGTGATTTAGTGTATGTACAAGAATCAGAAACCTCAAAATATTTTTTTACTTCATCCACCCCCACTACCCATGTGGGGTATCGTTTTATGGGTTTTTGGGGTAGAGGATTTCAAATATTATATTATTAAAGTTTATGGAACTTATTTCCAAATACAAAGTTTTTTCGTTGTGAGTGACTTCGATAGAGAATCTGGATGTGGAAGTAGTGATTCCTTGGGCAGCGGTTTTTAAAAATGTCGAAGTTTCGATAAATTTATTATCTTCTTCAGAGCACAGTGTTTAAAATATTTAAAGTTTAAAATATAAATATAATATATCATAAGAAATAATAAAATTATGAATTAAAAACATCCAGTTTTAAATGCTTAATATTCGCTAAAAAAAATTAATAAGGGCCACAAGTATATGTGTAGTTTTTATTGAATTCACAAAAGGTGCTGCGTTTTTTCAATTTCAACTACAGGAACTGAGATCACGGAAAAGCTAAAAATGTTCTGTTTCCCGATGTTTGCCTTTCCTTATTTTACGTTGCATCCAAGGCACGTTCTACTTGTAAAATTTCGTTCAGTTTTGTTAATTCATAAAATACAGAGTTTTTCATTTCCTGTCCAAGTAAATAAACGTATGATATTCAATATAAGCCAGTATACGTTTTGATACATTTTTTTACATATTTGACATTTTCGACACAGCTATTATTGTATCTAAAAAAATAAAATGTTCAACACCGAGACGGTAGCTCAACGGACTAAGGCATATATGTAGCAAAAAATCATGGCTGGTTCGCTTCGCTATCTAACCTCTCCAGAGTTAGATTCTCGGCTGCAGCAATTGGCACTGCTGGAGGAATGGTTGTTTCTGTAGTATGTCCTAGTTGAGTGGTAAAATATCAGAAACGCCAAACTCCGCCAGGGCCTTAACATAAATAAATGCCAGTAAATAAATAAAATCAGAGAATGCACATGCACCAAGGTTGCAAAAAAATATATTCAATATCTGACATAGGCAACAAGACCTACGTATAAGTGTGTGGTTGGTTGCAGTGATTTATATTTTATTATTTTTTGATTAGCCAAATCCTTCTCCCCCTCTTCAATGAATGTCAGTTGGTACTATTTACGAAGCATATCCGAGGGCGGATCTGGACCTTGAGCTTGGGGGGGGGGGGTAACACAGCCGCGTGCTGAAAATAACAAAAATATTTTTCCTCGAAAATTAAAATTGCTGAGCATAGCGGGGGGAGAAAATCACAAAAAAAAATTACAACTAAATAGAATATATATTCAAAAATATAAAATAAAATAAAAAAATTATGCAATTTTAAAACGAAAGTTGATGGTTTATAGAATCTTGGGTGGAGGGGGGTAATTACCCCGTTAGCCCCCATAAATCCGCGCTTCAGCATATCTAGCGTGTTGTATCAAGTGTTATCGTTCGCAAAAATTGCTTTCAGCCGCAAAAGAATTTTTTTTTATTTAATATACATATACAGTTTTACATATACAGTTTTAGTTGATTTTTGCCTTCTTCTTTAGTCAGACGTTTTCGGAGGTTTGGGTTTCTAAAGTTCAGAACATTCATTGTTAAATGAGTCTCTTTAACTTGAAACAATTTTAAGCAGAATAATTACAGAAATTTTATTGTTTTTAAACTCGTTAGTGAAATTGATGAATCCTGTTCATTAGGCATAGAAGTATACTCGTTTTAATTTAGAACTACAAGGAAAATGGATTTAAAAATAAAACAACTAAACATTTAAATATGTATTTGTTTAGGTAATGTTATAGTATAAAAAATATTTTATTCATATACTCATTACTACACTACACTTTCATAAAACAACTTTGCTTTTTTTTCAGAAAATTCATTTATGGCATCATCATAATTTATTGAATTAGATTCTTCGCTCTCAATTGATAGTATAACGAGGTTCGTGAGCCTCTCTCTTGTGCCATATTTGATCTTAAATAACACAGCCCCACAAAAATAAAAAAAAGTTCAGACGAGCGAACCAGACCCATGTATCCCTATGTATTTTCGGTCCCTGAATCCGAATCCGAGGTCAAAAAAAATCGTATACCCCCAAAATCTTTAGCTAGAGCCAAAAAACACCCCTGGACTGGGGTAAAAAAAATATTAAGCTACGAGAATAGTTGTTACATCTTAATCGATCGAATTATGCAAATTAAGGTTAAACAGCAGCATATATACAATAGATATAAAACACACCCCCAGTGAGGGGCGAAAACTAGCCCCCATTTATAAAAATCGATCCAAAACCGTAACGACTGCTGAAAAAGCTCAAAATGTCTAAGTTTTGTTAAAGTGATATAAAACTGCATCAGGTCCGACGTAATCTTCATAAACTGCCCCTATAGGGTTGAGAACAACCACCCTTAAGTTTAAAGGACACAAAACACAAAATCACTTCCATTATGATTCAGACTGATATTAATATTTATTTATTATAATTATAAAATAGTTTATTTCATTAATCCCCATAAATCAATTACTTAATAAGCTTATGGAAATGTTTCATTTACCAAGTTTGTGTTTGCAACGTTTTAGTTTATTGATTCACGTTCTTTAAATATTGATTCATAAGAAATAAGTATTAGGGATGAGCATCGATAGTCGATATTTTTAAAAAAATCGATGTTAGGTTAAAATCTATCGATAACTAGATTGCGATATTCTAAGCAGATATCGATATTAGTTACGATTTTGATTAGAAATGGCATTAATTTATCTTTTAATTATAGACAGTGCCGCTTCTAGGTCATGAGACGCCTTCGTACGAGAAGCATTTTTTGACGCACTTTTTTTGGTGGGCTCCGCTCAGTCGAAACAAGGGCTGGACCTTGAGCTTGGGGGGGGCATTTTTCGTCCTAAAGCGGGGGGGAGAAATCCGAAAAAAAATTTTTTTCGTCCCAAAATTTTTTTGATCAGCGGGGGACAGAAATTCGAAAAATTTTTCGTCCCATGAGCGGGGAGGAAAACTCCGAAAAAAATTTTTTTCGTCCCAAAATTTTTTAAAATTCGCTTTTTGGCGCCCCATGGCCTAGTGCGCCTTCGTGCGGGGTACGAAACTGTCCCCATTAGACGCGACCCTGGTTATAAATATTTGAGACGTTTTAATTACTGGACTGGTTACTATCATGCAGAAGCATTAATAAGAGGTTTGTGGCTTAACTTGAATTGCATGTCATTTACACAGAAAAGAAATCTATATCTGTTATGATCTCGTAGCCAGTTGTTTGACACTTTTATATTAGACCACCAGATATAATAAACCGTTGTTCGACAGATGGAGCCGATGTTACTGTACTACTGCACTCATATACAGACATTTTTCTGTGAATCATAGATTATTGTGATATTTCGTTATTGCCTATTGGTTATTATTAGTTTGAACCTTGAAAAGATGTATAAATGGATACTGAAGGTGCAAAATTATCAAAAATGCTATTTTTACAGACATTAGACAGAACTAGTCGACAGTACATGATTAGTAACAGGCCGAATTTTCGTGAGTAGTTTCGTTTTGACGAGACGCCCAACTTTTCTCTCTGCGAAAATTCTCGGTAGTGGTAGCTAATAATTAGGCTTGGGTGTATTTATGTCGATTGGGTGACTGTTCAAATTTTATTAGTAACAGTTAGTTTTTTAGTTAAATCTTGAGATAGTTTGATAAAAAACACGAAAAAACGTTTGTCCTACAAAATCGATGGTTTGACCGAAGTGTCCCTCACCCACATGTCTAAATAACAAGGTCAGAAAAATGATTAGTAACCAGCTGATTTTTTTACTATTGCTTAATAAATGTTTTTAAAATGAAATGGCCACATTGTCCTAGAAATTGAATGGTATGTTTTTCCAGTCCTACGCTGAGTTGTCAGTTCCACGGTAACACTTTTCTCATTAGTAACAACCTAATTTTCGTTTTTTTCTCTTGGAAATAAAGTGTGGAACACGATTTTACTGAAGTCCTACACAAAAAGTGGTATATACTGATAAAAAATTTAAAACACTTATTTTGAAATTTCATTCCATAGGTAAAGTTTTATATTATTTTTCATTCGTTAAACGTTTGTTAAAGAGTTTGTTTTTCGGTTGCCTTGGCTACGTTTCCGCGAGTTAATTAAAATAAACCCGTGTTTGTCCACAACCACGGTCAATAAACTATACGGTTACCTCGATCAGCAGCTTTTAGACGAGAGAGACGCGGGGAGCGGGGAATTGAATGAAAGAGACAGACATATCTGATTTCCGTGCAAAAGACAAAGACAAAGATTCCGATAGGGTCTACAGCCTGCTGCTGATCGAGGTAACCGTATAGTTTACTGACTGTGGTCCACAACAACATATTGCCAAAATAATTTGACAGGTTGTCGGATTGTCTAATTCGTGCGAAATAAAAAGCGACTATGGAGTATTTTTTAAGCAATTTACTGTGTAGAAAACCTAATTAAACAAACACTTAAACATTAAAGATAATACTACATTAGAATTATAAAGAAAATTTTTCGGTCTTGTAGTCGAACATTTAATAAAACATGAAAGCATAACATATGTGAGGCGGAAAGCAAAAAGGGACCTCTTGTCGGCAATTTCCGGTTTTTAGTTATTGATATTAAATGAATTAAGCTCTAATTCTGAACAATTTGGTGCAAAAATCGTGTCTCTATGATTTTTTTTGTTTAAGTTACTAGTGCGTTTATGAAAAGGGACCTCTTTTCGATCCCATGTTATTTCTCCATATTTCTCCATAAGCGACGAGAGGTACCTTTCCAGGGCTGAACATTGACTACTTTATCGATTATTTTAAGTGTTTCATCCAATTAGATCGCTTTTGTATTCGATTACAACTTGTAAAGGACAAAA
Source organism: Rutpela maculata (assembly GCA_936432065.2). NCBI lineage: Eukaryota > Metazoa > Arthropoda > Insecta > Coleoptera > Cerambycidae > Rutpela > Rutpela maculata. The sequence continues at coordinate 117,568,256 of OW386287.2, read as the reverse complement.
TCCGAAAATCGATCATTTTGACCCAAACCACTAATTTCAACTGTACTGAAAAATTGACATCGCCGACAAGAGGTCCCTTTCTGCTTTCCGCCTCACATATGAAAAATTTAAATATTCGCAACGAATGTGAATTTGCAAATTACGGTTTAAAATCAAGAGAAATGTTGTTTTTTGATAATCTGAATCTATGTGCTAAATTTGGTAGATATCAGAATTCCGCTTAAATAATAAAAGTATATTAATTTACCAAAACCGCAATTATAAAATAATTCGTTACTTAAAATAATTTTTGTCGGACTAGCGATACTTACCATTTTTTTTTAAGACACTACTTTATTTGGGCAGAGAATACACTCATCTATCATGTGGTATCTTTGTCCTACAGTTACTAATGAGAAAAGTGTTACCGTGGAACTGACAATTTCCGAGCGTAGGACTGGAAAAACATACCATTCAATTTGTAGGACAATGTGGCCATTTCATTTTAAAAACATTTATTAAGCAATAGTAAAAAAATCAGCTGGTTATTAGTCATTTTTTTGACCTCGTTATTTGGATATGTTGGAGGTGGGGGACGCTTCGGTCAAACCATCGATTTTGTAGGACAAACGTTTGTTCGTGTTTTTTATTAAAGTATCTCAAGATTTAACTAAAAAACTAACTGTTACTAATAAAATTTGAACAATCACCCAATCGACATATATACACCCAAGCGCAGTTATTAGCTACCACTACCGAGAATTTTCGCAGAGAGAAAAGTTGGGCGTCTCGTCAAAACGAAGCTACCCACGAAAATTCAGCCTGCTACTAATCATTAAAAAAGAGCGCTGTACTGTGGACTAAACACATTGGAACTTAAAACCTTAAATTTTTTCGCAAACAACAACAACCTATTCTCACTCTCACATATTTTTGTCCTCAATAAAATATTAAAAATAAACATCGATATTTAATAAATATATAAATATTTAATAAACAATTATTTATGTTTAATTAAATACTGCTTTTAGAAGTTTTAGAAATGAAACACATCCCCCCTACCCCCATATCTATTTATCCTCTTTTTTAGGAAAAGGTAAACAATACTTTTGTCCATTTACGTGATCGTCTAATATTTTTTCTATAAGTTAGAGGACCCAAATTACGGTGCGTTATACCCTAATTATTATTCCCAGATTCTTTTTATAAAGTTTGGTATTACTTAATGTTCTTTTGTTTTTTAGGTACAAAAGAATAACCGCCTCTGTAACTTTAGTATTCTTTTTATAGTAGGTACTCTTGATAAAGGCTTAACAAACGGAAACATATGTAGAACATCTCTGATACATTTTTTTAATATTGGAAAGTTCATTTTGTAGCTATGGATTCTAAAAGTTTGAGAAATAGTGGACAGTGTATAGGCGTGTCGTGGGAAAGCCTAAATTGTTGATTTACGTTTATGCTCTTTATTATAAATAATGTTTAATTGCAATTTTTTTCATTTTCGTTTTACAATGAAAACGGTACATTATACAGGAAAAAATCTTGATTCAAAATGAAAATATTTTCAAACCTTCAATTGTTAGTGAAGCAAAAACTATGTAGGTAAATTTTTTACATATAGCTTCAAAATAGGTTTTTCTTCTCACGTCAAATATTTACTATATCACGGCACTTTTTGGGAGTAAATTTAAATTTAAATCAAATTTAGGAAAAATAGCTATATACAGTGTGTATATATGTAATTAGAATAATTAACACAAAAAATTCAAATTTTTTAATGGCACTTGGTTCGTGTAAAACTGAGATATGTAAAAAATGAGTTGACTCGTTGCTATACAGGGTGTTTTATAAGCAAATTTGTGTAAATCATTACTAATAAACTACCTTTATTTATTAAAATATGAAAAAATTACACTAAAAACAAAGTTGTTTGGAATGCAATTTTATGCTTCCTTGCCAAATTTCAGGAATATAAATTTACTTTGTTGGAACTTTTTTCAATAAATTAGTATTTTATTTTGATTAATGCGACGAAAATATATTTTAGAAAGTTAAGAATGCTCTGAAATCATATACACATAAAACAAAAGTTTTCGCCACATCAATCAAATTATAATCCTAATTTATTGAATAGTAAATAGTGAAATTTGCAGAGGCGGTATAAAATTCAATTCAAAACAACATTTCTTGGTTGAATTTTTTCGTATTTGGAAAAATAAAGGTAGTGTATTATAGTGATGATCTTTACAAATTAGCTTATAAAACACCCTGTATAACACCAATGCAAATCGTTTTTGATATGTCTTTTGCATCAAGCAGAACTGAATCGTCAAGTGCCATTAAAAAATTCGAACATTTTTTTGTCCATTACACCTCGTTATACCTATCCTGGGGCACACTGTATATAGTCATTGCAATTTCTCCAAGTAATATAAGAAATATTATGTTTAAATGATCTTCAAGTTGTTAGTTCATTTTATCTAGTACACCGAAGAGTTCATCTGAAATTGAACCAACACGTGTTTCTTTACTTTCCTTTAGATATATTTCCTAGAATAAGCAATAATAGTCTATACCGTTAGCTACCCTATTGTAAATAATTTGTGTTAGACTTGTCTATTTTGTGTTTTTATGACAACTTGAGTTAAGAAATGGTAGGGCATTCAGTCCCATATCACAGTGTTATTATGTTTTGTTGTTTAGCGCATGCTTTGTAGAAAAGGATCAAATTTATTTAATATCCGTTTTGTTCGATAAATAAGTGTTTTTTAACAGAATTAAAAACTTTAGCTCATATGTATGTGTCGCACGGAAAATTGACCAAAAGTACTTTTACACCTAAACGAACAATAAGAAATTTAAAAAAAAAACAGATTAAAGGGAAAGACTAGTTTTCCTAACCATGCGTATTTTTAACTTTCGTTACATTTTAAAATATTTAATTAACAATTAATGGATACAAAAAAGTATAACATGTTCAAATGTATATTATCTCGTAAAATAATTATTTAAAAAAAATCCTTTAAGCATAATGTTTCTTATATATTACTTGGAGAAATTGCAATGACTATATACAGTGTGCCCCAGGATAGATGTAACGAGGTACAATGGACAAAAAATGTTCAAATTCAGTTCTGCTTGATGAAAAAGACATATCAAAAACAATTTGCACTGGTGCTATACAGGGTGTTTCATAAGCTAATTTGTAAAGATCATTATACTATAACACTACCTTTATTTTTCCAAATATGAAAAAATTCAACTAAGAAAAATTGTTTAGAAAGGAATTTTATACTGCCTTTGCAAATTTTAGGTATAAAAATTTACTTTGTTGGAACTGCCCGCTATTCAATAAATTAGTATTATAAATTTTAATTTGATTGATGTGACGAAAACTTTTGTTTTATGTGTACATGCTTTTTTTGTAAAATGTCAAGGGATGAAAAATGATTAGATCGACGTTTTCTATAAATAAAATTTGAATGGAATTCTCTGGCTACAACAATCTTATTGTTTTAATTTGTTGTAGGTATAGTAACAAGTGCTCTGAGCAATTTTTTGTTAAATCCCTTCATTGCTTCTTGTAGAATTTTAACAATTTATTTTTCAACACAGAAATTTTCTGCTATTTTTCCTATTATCTCAGGTCACAGTAATCGTATCTCGATAATAAAAATACCAAACTGTTCGCTATAAAATTATGAATAAGACTAGGCATATGAAGAAACTTCTTCATTATTTGTAAATTTGTAAAAAAATAAAAACCATAAATTGCCTTTCTTTAACAGCTTAAGAAATATGATGTAATAATCCACCAATTTTAACGAAAGTTGCTGGAACCATGCCCCTTATTGAACTAAACCTCCGTGCCAAATTTTAGCGCAAAATATTTATTCAAACGGCTAAAAATCAACAATAATTTCGAAATTTCCATCGCATTTTGTTTAAGTGGATCGACTCGTAGTAGGACAATTTTTCTTTTAAAGTGTAGGTTTTTACATGCACTTTACGTTGGTATTTAGAAAGAAAAAAAATTAAATTTGAACCAATTTTTTGGACTTTAATTGTAATTATGGATATTGCACGTATAAACAATTTCAAATAATTACGTGATTTTTTTGTGAAACTAAAAACGATAAGCGAATTATGAAAGTATATGAAATAATCAACGTTCAAAAAAAAGAATGATGTTCTACTTGCATTTGAATCCGTAATACGTTAGTTTTTGCGTTTCAGTCGATTACAAGTAAACATACTGATATTTTTTCTTGAAATTTACGCATACTGTTTCAAAATGATTATATTTCTCTCTCTGCTAAAATTATCCGCAACTAAAATTTTTTAAATTACATCGCATAAAGCACCACTGAGGACATAACTCACGTACAAAAAAAATATATCTCGCCACTCTTTGAATATTGTAACTAGGCAACTAACTTTAGTTAATGGTATAACATCACTCCATTTTCATCGTATCGAGTTTTTTTTAACATTCTTAGTCTTTTTTCGTATATTCTGATTCTATTACTTAACAAAATATAATTTGCCAAGTTTTTATTCATTAAAAAGTCAACAATCCTTTTTTTTATAATGTTTTCGGCTTTTGTCATATCTGATTTTCTGTTTCTTTTTAAAATGTTTATGTTTTGTGTTCATTTTAAATTTGTAATGCATTGTAACGTAAAATACTTTGTTTAGCCGTTATTTAATTAAAATGCATTGAAAATTTTAGTTTCTAAATATTTATATTGTGACGTAAAGGTTATTTACTGATAAACAAATAATTTGTAATTCAGTCGAGAAAAGTCAGTTCGGCCTGGCCGTAGCATTTATTTCATATGTAAGAGAACGTTGATAGAGATGTAATGCAGTGGTACAGAAGAAGAATAGATATATTCTTTAATTATACATACAAATATTATTGTAGTTCTTATTTTACAAACGAAATCTGAATCATCTATCAATTTGAAAATCATCCTCACTTTTCGAAACATTGCTTACTTAGTTGTTTTCAATGTCTTCCGCTGTAACAAATGAATTTTTAAAGTCTGCTTCATCTGTTTCAATTTCAGAAATCGATAAAACATCGTCTTCATCATCGTCAAATTCGTCCTCAGTTTATTTCAATGTTATTTCAGAACAGATGTTGCAATTTAATCCATTACAAAAATGACACAAATTTGTGCATTTAATCCCTATCCTTTTACATGAAAAAAGTTTTGTTTTGCAACACGATTTACACATACAGCAAATAGTCTTCAATAAACTATCTGGCAAAGAATTTTTTGTTGTTGTCAGTGGCATTAATCCATTTACGCTATCTTTCCAACCATACTCTTCAGGATTTTTATCTGCAAATCCTAACCATTTCTGTATTTGAAAATACACCCTCAATGAATGCTCGTTTGGCAGCTTCTTCGGTTGGTGGGAGAATAGATAATTTGCATCATGTTTTTGAAGTGCATTTTTTAAAACATTCAAAACGCAGAACGTATAAACATGTGTTTTTCATTGGATCTGAACCATACAGTGGTACGATGCAACTTATGCCAGCAGCAAATATCCTTGCCTTTGTAGCTTGTCGATCATAAAAAACTTGCATATTTTTTTTAAGCATGGATATTTCAGAAGTATACTAAGCTCGGTACTTTATAAATATGTAAAAAAATAATTTAAACCAGCTAATGCTTTGTATTATTGACCAGAGAACACAAGAAGAACGTCACTTTCGTTCGAGCAACGAGAAGCAGTAGTACGTATTTATCAGCGAAAAATCTGAAAATGGTAAAAGATTCTTCAAAAAATCTCCTCTAGGGGACTACGAGTCACGCGGGACTACACTTAAAAATCCACAACATTTCATATCACACTAGCGAAAACAATATTTCTTCATATTACTCTGAAGCAACGAAGCAAAAGTGGCACAATTACAAAAACCGCTGCCCAAGGAATCATTACTTCCACATCCATTCTTTTCCAAGTCACTCACAACGAAAAAATTTTTATATGTGAAAATAATTGTTTATGGAACATTAATAATATAATATTTGAAATCCTCTGCCCCAAAAACCCATAAAACGATACTCCACATCGGTAGCGGGGTGGGGGTGGTAGTGGGGGTGGATGAATTAAAAAAACATTTTGAGGTTTCTGGTTCTTGTACACACACTAAATCACAATTTTTTTTCATCCCCTTTAATAATGGGGTGGGGGTGGTAAGGGGGGTGGCTAATGCCAAATTTTTTTTGAGACCTTAGCTTCTCTTGTATATACTAAATACCAATTTTATGGACTCTTACCTGCTTGATTTACCTATTTTCCCCAAATTTACCCCAATTTACCCCCCAACCCTTCGACGGAACAAGATGAAAATATAATCTAGTTCTAGATCTCGTTAAAGTACATATGTGTACCAAATTTCAAGTCAATATCTCAAACGGTTTCAGAGTAAACGTGCCCACAAAAAAGTTACAGACAGACAGACCGACAGACAGACAGACCGACAGACAGAAATTTTTTTTTCGCTCAAACTTAAAATCTCGACGTTTCGTGACATTCTAAGCCTATTTGAACAATAAAAATTTTTAAAATTTTTTTTGTCGTTACTATACTTCCACTGGATGTGGAAGTAAAACTATTTCGTACTTCAGATAACACATCGCAAATAATCAGTCTTGAATTATTTTATTAAACATAGAAATAATCCACCTAGATTAAAATTTCCAATGCATTTTAATTAAATAACGGCTAAACAAATTATTTTACGTTACAATACATTAAAAATTGAAAATACACACAAAACACAAACATTTAAAAAAAAAACAGAAAATCAGATATGACAAGAGCCGAAAACATTATAAAATAATAAAGATTGTTGAATTTTTGATGAATAAAAATTTAACAAATTATGTTTTGTTAAATAATAGAATCAGAATATATGAAAAAAGACTAAAAATGTTTAAAAAAAGACTCGATATGATGAAAATAGAGTGATGTGTACCATTAAATAAGTTAGTTGCCTAGTTACAATATTTGAAGCGTGGGGAGATAATTTTTTTTCGAATGTGCGTTACGTCCTCAATGGTGCTTTATGCGATGTAATTAAAAAAATCTTAGTAGTGGATAATTTTCAACTAGCAGAGAGAAATATATTCATTTTGGAACAATATGCGCAAATTTCAAGAAAAAATATTAATATATTTACTTATAATCAACTGAAACGCAAAAACTAACACATCACGGATTCAAATGCAAGTAGAACATCATCCTTTTTTAAAACGTTGGTTATTTCATATACTTTCATAATTCGCTTATCGTTTTTGATTCCACAAAACTCACGTAATTATTATTTAAAATTGTTTATACTTGCAATATCCATAATTACAATTAAAGTCCAAAAAATTGGTTTAAATTAAATTTTTTTTTCTTTCTAAACGCCACCGTAAAGTACATGTAAAAACCTACACTTTAAAAGAAAAATTGTCCTACTACGAGTCGATGCACTTACAAAATGCGATGGAAATTTGAAATTATTGTTGATTTTTAGCCGTTTGAATAAACATTTTGCGCTAAAATTTGGCACGGAGGTTTAGTTCAATAAAGGGCATGGTTCCACCAACTTTCGTTAAAATTGGTGGATTATTACATCATATTTCTTAAACTGTTAAAAAAAGGCAATTTTTGGTGGTTTTTATTTTTTTACAAATTTACAAATTATCAAGATGTTTCTTCATATGCCTAGTCTTATTCATAATTTTATAGCGAACAGTTTGGTATTTTTATTATCGCGATACGATTACTGTGACCTGAGATAATAGGAAAAATAGCAGAAAATTTATGTGTTGAAAAATAAATTGTTAAAATTCTACAAGAAGCAATGGACGGATTTAACAAAAAATTGGTCAGAGCACTTGTTATACCTACAACAAATTAAAACAATAAAATTGCTGTAGCTAGAGAATTCCTTATTAACCTATTTTGATCCTTTATTCGACTTCACTATAAGAAAAGGGAAAGAGAATCATAAAATTTTCACATGCTTTCTCGCAACCTCAGAAAACCATTCATTCATTGCGGAAAAACGGTTGGGAAAATCGAAAATATTTTTCACACAAAATTTGTAGAAAATTTAATTTGGAATTTTTTTCTATTTAGATTTTTTGAATAGCATGCACAGATTTCGAGATATTCCCGGTTTTTGGTCAAAATTCACGAAAAATCATATATAATGTACATAAAACACACTTCCCCCACCTAAAATTTGGACGCCATCTGACAACATATACAGGAGGTCGTAACCTACATTTCTATGTAAAGAAAGTGCTGTCATCAGAGTTTTCTCAAAAACCCTGGTTTTTTTCCTGATTCTACTGGCCTATAGTAACGCCACAAAAATTATATTCAATACAAATAATTTGCATATCTGCCCTTTTACCTTTTATTTGTTCTGTTAGGAGGCCATTTATTATCATTGCTAAAAAATTGTAGGAATCTTCATAAGTTAATGGTTCTGATTAATAGATTAACATCGATGCCGACTAGTATTTTATTCCAAACATTTTTGAAACTACGACTGTTTTAAAAAAATAGAATGAGATGCAGAATAAAAATTACAAAATGATATTCTGTAGTACCATCAGATGGGGTGAAGTGTTTCTCTTGTATATACCAAATAACAATTTTACCCCAATTTACCCCCCAACCCTTCAATATCTCAAACGGTTCCAGAGTAAACGTGCGCAAAATAAAAGTTACTGACCGACAGACGAATTTTTTCTTCGCTCAAACTTAAAATCTCGACGTTTTGTGACATTCTAAGCCTATTTGAACAATAAAGATTTTTAATTTTTTTTGTTGTTACTATACTTCCACTGGATGTGGAAGTGAAATTAATATTTTCGCCTATAGAATCTGTAGGTAAAATATTACCCATTCCTTATGACTCACCATGTATATTGATTAGTTGCCTCAGAGATTTTTAGAATGCCATTATGGTTAAAAGTAATAAGCAAAAATTTTTAAAACAGACCAAGTAGGTACAGTGTATTGTGTTTATTAATTATTGCTCTTTTTTACTCATTAAGTCTGCACAGATCTGCACAGATCACATACAATTTTAAAACAAAAGATAAAATGGTGAAGGTGCGAAGTAGCATATTATAATAATAGTACGTAGAAGGAATATTTTAAAAACATTTTCTTAAGTATACTTAAAACGTTACATTAAACATGTTTTAATGTCAATATTAATGTTTTTATGACTTCAAAAATATTTCATGAATATTGAAACTATTATAAAATATTTGTAAAATGTTCAATGGTGTTGAACTTGCATTCTACTACTACCAATCTTATAATTTTTACTAAATCACAGGGTTCAGAAAAAAATAATACTCAATGACGAATAAGATATTCCTAATAAGTAAATTGACAAAGAACTATTTAGAACTAACTTTATTACCAGATGGAGATATCGGGCCATAACTGATATATCTGGATAGTCCTTAAAATATACAGTATATAGCTAAAGTATATACTAGTATATAGGGTACCCTAAAGTACGCGGTATATGCTTTATATTTATATATACTCTGGAGTCCCTGAACTACACGCACAACATATCTATATATATATATATATATATATATATATATATATATATATATATATATATATATATATATATATATATATCACAGAATCAATTTTCGTAGCAATATGTGGTGGAGCAGCGGCTAGAATTTTGCGTTGCAATCCAAAGGTCCCGTGTTTGAATCCCGCACAGGTTGAGTATTTTTTTTTTTTTTTCATATAATTTTTTTCACAACAAAGATGGTATCACAAAATTTAGGATGTCTAAAAACTAACATTATTTACAAAAAAAACTGCGAAGAGTATCCTATAGAATGTGTTACAATTATATAAAAAGTTCTGTGAACAGGCGAAGAGTACGTTTTTAGCTTATTTAATTTATGTACTGTGTTCAATTAATTAGTAACTATCTCGGTAACTATCGGCATTTCTTAAGCAGGTAGTTCAGACTTAGAATGGTTATTTAAATACATTTTATCTTTTATATTTAGATTTCCGTTTTCCATGTCATTACAATCCCCTTGTAGAATTTTTTAAATGCACGCCACGGTCCTTAGGTTAGTGCGCATGCTCATCGTGTTACTATATTTAACACACTACGTCACGCTTCTGCTGTCAAATGTCGATTTCAATTTGTGTTTTGTTTTTTGTTTTCCCGTGATTTATTATAATTATTCCAAGTATACGTTAATTGCCTTGCAGTAAGTATTTTGGGCAGGCCCAAAATAAATGGAAAAGAAGGTAAAGTTAAATGGGCTGAAAATGTAGTATGTTGTACTTCATAATATCCTGATCAAAAGTTTTCATGGGCACAATATCTGAAAATAGCCAATTCGCCAGTTTTTGAGATATGAAAGTTCAAAGATCAGGAATATCGGTACCCGCTGTCATAGTTGAGAGTATTGTATTATGACGAGGATTTGTTTAACGTTGTTATTTTAATGTGCTTGCACATATGAACCAAAGAGTTCTGACTAGAGGAGACAAGCCGTTGATTAGCAACCAACCCCCCTCCCCCCCAACTACACACATACACACACACACACACACACACATGCACACCCTCACTTTAAAGTAAGCATGGAACCTTAAAAATATCACCACCTCATTCATGAAACCTGCGGCATTTCCGGTCTTATGAATATGAAAAACAATATTAAACAACTTGTTGTCACATAATACTGTCAACTATGACATTAGTGGGTACCGATCTTCCTGATCTTTGACCTTTCAAACTGGCCATTTTCAGACATTCTGCATTTTCAGCCCATTTGACTGTGCCCTCTTTTTCATTTGTTTTGTGCGGTGTCCTTTACTTACAAAACATAGATATTTTTTTGGAATTCGGAAATATTTATGCTTGTGATTTTAAATGTACCTGAAGTTTCGAACGTTCACTTGAATGAATTTTAGATGAAAAAGAAAAGTTAATAAAAACCACACATCGATTTAGGCATAAACACTTCATTGCCACATTTGCTGACAATAAATATCAACAATACTTAAGTTTTTACACCTAAATCGAAGTGTGGCTTTTATTAATTTTTCTTTTTCATATGAAATTCGTTCAAGTGAACATTGGAAATTTTAGGTAGTTGATTTTAAATGCCTACCAGAGTTATTAAAAGAGCAACATATCTTCTTTCAACTTCTAGTAAGGACAAAATTTCTTGGGAAGTCGACGGCTTCCAATATGTTCTTCGATATCATTATGTTCATCTGACGGGAGGAATAACGTGCCTTTTGTTTTTGTTCACTCTGTACATCAGATGTGATCTCTGCCCTTTTCAATTAATTGCAGCTCTTCTATAATCCTCTGAAATAGATATAAAGCAAATTACTACAAATAAATACCTATCACAACTCGTATGTTGTAATCAAATCTAATGGTTGTGATTTAAATAAACCAAAGCTCCTTAATATTGAAATAGATCGAACCTACCTTCTTGAAAATAAGATTTGAACACCCCGTAAAGTGTCCACGTTTCATCTAGGGGGTTTCCACCTATTTTTCAATGATCAGTTTGTTGTTGTTGTTTCCGTTTGAATGGTGACCACCAAGCTTCCTTTTTGTGGACCGAGACCATTACAAAGACCACCTCAGTTTTTTTTCCAAAAATCGATACCTACAAACGCCGTAATTATTATAATATAGGTGGTATGCTTAGTATATGTACAAAGGGATACACATTAAACGTTAGTGTCTAAATATAAAATATCTGCAAATGACAACAAAACTATGTGGTAGTTATATTGTATACAATTGTAAAATACTTACTGCAATGCAATTAACGTATACTTGGAATAATTATAATGAATCACGGGAAAACAAAAAACAAAACACAAATTGAAATCGACATTTGACAGCAGAAGCGTGACGTAGTGTGTTAAATATAGTAACACGATGAGCATGCGCACTAACCTAAGGACCGTGGCGTGCATTTAAAAAATTCTACAAGGGGATTGTAATGACATGGAAAACGGAAATCTAAATATAAAAGATAAAATGTATTTAAATAACCATTCTAAGTCTGAACTACCTGCTTAAGAAATGCCGATAGTTACCGAGATAGTTACTAATTAATTGAACACAGTACATAAATTAAATAAGCTAAAAACGTACTCTTCGCCTGTTCACAGAACTTTTTATATAATTGTAACACATTCTATAGGATACTCTTCGCAGTTTTTTTTGTAAATAATGTTAGTTTTTAGACATCCTAAATTTTGTGATACCATCTTTGTTGTGAAAAAAATTATATGAAAAAAAAAAAAAATACTCAACCTGTGCGGGATTCGAACACGGGACCTTTGGATTGCAACGCAAAATTCTAGCCGCTGCTCCACCACATATTGCTACGAAAATTGATTCTGTGATATATATATATATATATATATATATATATATATATATATATATAAAGGTCCCGTGTTCGAATCCCGCACAGGTTGAGTATTTTTTTTTTTTTTTCATATAATTTTTTTCACAACAAAGATGGTATCACAAAATTTAGGATGTCTAAAAACTAACATTATTTACAAAAAAAACTGCGAAGAGTATCCTATAGAATGTGTTACAATTATATAAAAAGTTCTGTGAACAGGCGAAGAGTACGTTTTTAGCTTATTTAATTTATGTACTGTGTTCAATTAATTAGTAACTATCTCGGTAACTATCGGCATTTCTTAAGCAGGTAGTTCAGACTTAGAATGGTTATTTAAATACATTTTATCTTTTATATTTAGATTTCCGTTTTCCATGTCATTACAATCCCCTTGTAGAATTTTTTAAATGCACGCCACGGTCCTTAGGTTAGTGCGCATGCTCATCGTGTTACTATATTTAACACACTACGTCACGCTTCTGCTGTCAAATGTCGATTTCAATTTGTGTTTTGTTTTTTGTTTTCCCGTGATTTATTATAATTATTCCAAGTATACGTTAATTGCATTGCAGTAAGTATTTTACAATTGTATACAATATAACTACCACATAGTTTTGTTGTCATTTGCAGATATTTTATATTTAGACACTAACGTTTAATGTGTATCCCTTTGTACATATACTAAGCATACCACCTATATTATAATAATTACGGCGTTTGTAGGTATCGATTTTTGGAAAAAAAACTGAGGTGGTCTTTGTAATGGTCTCGGTCCACAAAAAGGAAGCTTGGTGGTCACCATTCAAACGGAAACAACAACAACAAACTGATCATTGAAAAATAGGTGGAAACCCCCTAGATGAAACGTGGACACTTTACGGGGTGTTCAAATCTTATTTTCAAGAAGGTAGGTTCGATCTATTTCAATATTAAGGAGCTTTGGTTTATTTAAATCACAACCATTAGATTTGATTACAACATACGAGTTGTGATAGGTATTTATTTGTAGTAATTTGCTTTATATCTATTTCAGAGGATTATAGAAGAGCTGCAATTAATTGAAAAGGGCAGAGATCACATCTGATGTACAGAGTGAACAAAAACAAAAGGCACGTTATTCCTCCCGTCAGATGAACATAATGATATCGAAGAACATATTGGAAGCCGTCGACTTCCCAAGAAATTTTGTCCTTACTAGAAGTTGAAAGAAGATATGTTGCTCTTTTAATAACTCTGGTAGGCATTTAAAATCAACTACCTAAAATTTCCAATGTTCACTTGAACGAATTTCATATGAAAAAGAAAAATTAATAAAAGCCACACTTCGATTTAGGTGTAAAAACTTAAGTATTGTTGATATTTATTGTCAGCAAATGCGGCAATGAAGTGTTTATGCCTAAATCGATGTGTGGTTTTTATTAACTTTTCTTTTTCATCTAAAATTCATTCAAGTGAACGTTCGAAACTTCAGGTACATTTAAAATCACAAGCATAAATATTTCCGAATTCCAAAAAAATATCTATGTTTTGTAAGTAAAGGACACCGCACAAAACAAATGAAAAAGAGGGCACAGTCAAATGGGCTGAAAATGCAGAATGTCTGAAAATGGCCAGTTTGAAAGGTCAAAGATCAGGAAGATCGGTACCCACTAATGTCATAGTTGACAGTATTATGTGACAACAAGTTGTTTAATATTGTTTTTCATATTCATAAGACCGGAAATGCCGCAGGTTTCATGAATGAGGTGGTGATATTTTTAAGGTTCCATGCTTACTTTAAAGTGAGGGTGTGCATGTGTGTGTGTGTGTGTGTGTGTATGTGTGTAGTTGGGGGGGAGGGGGGTTGGTTGCTAATCAACGGCTTGTCTCCTCTAGTCAGAACTCTTTGGTTCATATGTGCAAGCACATTAAAATAACAACGTTAAACAAATCCTCGTCATAATACAATACTCTCAACTATGACAGCGGGTACCGATATTCCTGATCTTTGAACTTTCATATCTCAAAAACTGGCGAATTGGCTATTTTCAGATATTGTGCCCATGAAAACTTTTGATCAGGATATTATGAAGTACAACATACTACATTTTCAGCCCATTTAACTTTACCTTCTTTTCCATTTATTTTGGGCCTGCCGTGACCTTTATGATATCAATTTGTTTAATTTATGTTTAATCAGCTTTATTTTTTCTGTAAGATCTTTGTAAGATGTTTTTATATTTTTCAACTTTATCATGGCCAGTTTTTAAAGAGAAATAAGTACCTATTCAAATATAATATAATCTATTTTTTTGTAGTTGGACTAGCACGTGTATCTCCTCCTCTAGACAGGAAGGAAATACCTTCTCCTAAAAATTGGAAAAGCCAAAAGAAAGTATTCAGTCAATAGGATCAGACACAGATGAGGTGTTGAGAATGAAAAGTGGACTTTCGCAATTACAAATATCACCATCGGCAACACCTGGACACTAATTTTGAAAATGTAAGCCCTCAAATTTTTACTATTTTTTACTTACTGACAAAAAATTAGTTATAGTAAAATATGACAGTTCATAAGTTGCAAAGAAAATTTTTTTGTTGAAAAAAATCTCAATTGAAATTTTTGACACAATTGTTTTTTATTATTGCAATTCATTTTTGTAACAAAAAAATAAAAATATATTTAAAGTAACACAAGTGTTTTATTTATACCTCTTCCTATTTTATAATTTAAGATGCATACTTAATTGTTAACAACAATGTAAAGTAATTAATAAAATAAAATCATGTTTTGTTCTTGGCAATTTAAAACACGATTTGAAATAGATAAAACTTTAAGGTAATGTAATATGATCATTAGATTTTTTCATAAATAACACGTTAAATATGATTTTTAAGCTGAAGTTTTAGAGTGATAAATGTTTGATCCATTTTAAAATGGTTTTTAACAGATCTTATTAACGTAAAACTATTTTTTTACACATATTCTTGGACCTTTGTAAAGTATTGCTATAGCAAATACAGTTTTATTTAAGTTTATTTAGCATTTGTGTGCCCCATTCAATAAAATTTGATGAATAAAACATTTGACTTAAATTGAAAACTAATGGTAAAAACAAATTTTCTGTGCGTATACTCCACATTTACTTACATAATATTCTTCACAAGGAATGTGAAATGTGGAAAATTAGAATAAGTACCTAATAATTGACTGTAACAATTAAACTTTAAAATTAGATATTGGATTTATTATATGCAAGTACTTCACTCATATCATGTATACTCTTGGGATAATTGTTATAATAATTTAATATTTGCTGTAATCATAGATGAGTCGCTGCGTCATACTGAACATATTCAGAATGAAGCAGCGACTCATCTTATTATTACCTACAATAAGTAATAAATTATTATAATAATTAAACTCTGAAGAAAATACATGGCATGAGTGAAGTACTTATAGCTGCCACTGATACATAATGTTCATTCCTACAATGTATCATAGATTTATTATCCATGTGTAACATACCAGGCACCTACGGTTTCATTCCTACGAAAGTAGTACTCATATACCGTGAACATGCAGTGTACATTGTGAATGTAGGATGGAACTTCCTCCTATATAACTCATGTATCTATCAGTACATCAATATACGTTTCTGGTTCATATCAAGTTCCGTGTTGGTCTATGGGTATGTTGTAGGAATCTTACTCGTATATCGAGAGTCGGTCATCTGTACGTCACTCTGACATTCAGATTATCTACATGGAATACAAAATGAATATTCATTCTTAGTTCCATGGTGTACCATTATTTCTTCGCTGTTCAATAAATTTTTAATTTTCATTAAGTGTTTGAGATTCTTACTGCACTTTATGTTATTTAAAGAAAAAAAAGTTACTACCCCAGTAGCTCAGAGACTCGGCAGATGAGTCATGGGTAAGAAAACACTTTACAAATAGTTTACCGTTTTACATGTGTGGTAGATAGAAATTAATAAATGATAGATGTTTTAATAATTTTTCTTAAAGATATGTTAATTTGACTTATATAGAGATAGTTTTCTTAGAAAGCGGGGCGCCAATCTTTCTATATTAGTAATTTACACTAAAATTGAAGTTTGATTACAAGAAAGATAAACTAATCAAAATTTAAAGAAAGTACTAGTTGAAAAAAAAAAAAGTGTAAATTAATAATTCAAATTTCGCACAAGTAAAAATTAAATTAGTACCTTTAAATATTACTAAAAGATATTCAACTTTCTATTAAAGATTAAATAATTAATTCAGTAGATCATACCTAAATATTTTGTTTGTATAGTTTGGTTTGTATAGTTTGGTTTGTATCGTTTGGTTTGTATAGTTTGGTTTGTATCAAAATACCTGAAATAAGTGGACAATGTAATTATAAAATTGATTTTATTATAAATCAATCAAACTAGGTGTGTTTTTATTAGAAAACGACTAAACTGATGCCTTAATATTAAACGAAGTTATGTACAAGGAAAAATCGAATGGACGATAATATGTTATATAGAAATTACTTAAAATATTGTCTAAAACATGAACTGACAATATGGTGTTTAAAGGTCAAAATTTAATATATAAATATACCAAAGCGTTTCGTAGAAATTGTGATCACAAAGTCTTTACACAACTTTTTATATATTTGATTTTAATCAGACGTTACGCCGATAATTTATACCTTAATAAAAATAGAAAATATTAACTGTTCGTTAAAATATGTTAAGAATAAAATTGAAAATGGAAATAATTAAAAAAAAAAAAAATATTTGCAACGTGATACTTTAAAGAACTCTAAAAAAATGTTAAAGCATAAAAATATGAAGTATTTATAAAAAAACATTAGATAAAAATTTTATTTGCGACACTTATCTGGAATTTTCTGTGAATGAAGGTAGTGACTCCAAGTAAGGGATGATGATGGTGAAATCCAATCCACAGTGACGTAATCGTTGATTTATAGATGAGCCCGAGATTAAGTTAAGAAGTTCTCAGTACCATATTCAACGCTTCCAGAAATTCCATAGGACAAATCCCAACTATCATACCATATTATCGTCGTGTCCTCCGTAAAAAGTTGTTCTAGACTAATAGATACATCTTTATCTTCAAATTACGTAGAAGAGAAGAAAGATAACCCCATGGGATGGTTAAAAAAATTAATGTTTCCAGCCCAAAATTTAATATGACGTTAAAAAGATTGCATATCTACAATGTGCATTCCAGAATTGATTAAACTTGCTTCCAAATTTAGAAGATTTGCATTTTTATAATAAAAACTTGCATCCAAATTTAAAAGTTTGCATCCAATATAAAAATTTACATCCAATATAAAAACCCTGGAAAGAAATGAAGTGTAAGCGTGATTTGCTGTAAAAATGGCCGCTGCCAAATCCAAGTTACAAAAAAAATTATTTCTTTATAAATTACTTACGGATTAAACCGGTGAAAATAACTAGGCCTGCTTCATGTTCAAGAAGAGGGACTATCAACCCTTTCGATGTTGAAGTCTTTAAGGAGAAATTTAATGAAGATACATCACTTTTCAAAAGTTTAGCGAGCAATCGAAATTCTAAACTTCAAGCAACAGAAAACTAATCGTTCTGGTTTACCTTTCATCGCGTTCAAATCGTATTGTCTCTTTACCCTCTCCACTCTTAAGGTTAAGTTAGAGCATCTAGCTATCTTACAGTTTAGACGTAACTTTGGTTGCATACCGTTGTGTTTGTTTAAGATGTAAATTTAAGAAATGTATTTAAATCTACCGCGGACATTCACGCTTGAGTAACAATATTTTATAATTTATAATGCGGCAATATGCCTGCTACACTCCCTCTCTCGTTAAAAAAAAATTTTTTTTTTATTACACTTATATTTAAAAAAAAATTTCTACCAAGTGACTTAGACTATATTTACAAATTTCTAGAAAGATATCCTTTATTACTCTAAAATTTAGACAAAAGGTATCTAACGTTCTATCTAGGAATGTACTATACACTATTTACAAATACTAATTTGAATAATTTAATGTTAATGTATTAAATACCAAAAGTTTATTCAAGAAAAGTACTAGTTTTAAATCCGGTTATCCAACCGAGACGTCAGAATTCGAACCTAGGTAGGGCTTCAAATCTTTGACATGCCATGTACCTGCATCTGACGAATCCATATTATCTAATTGATAAATTATATTCGAAATTTTCTTTCGAACCGTGCATAAAACATATTTGGGGGCTAGTTTGGCAGAAAACTTGTTTACCGCGTCCGATAAAACTTTGTTTCTACGCCAGACCTTATCACCTACCGCAAATTTAACATTGTCACGTTTTCTCAAATTATAAGCCATTTTATTACGCTCATAAGCTTTCTTTAATTTCTCCTTTACCTCAGAGTATACATCTGATAAACCTGTAAAATCGGAAACATAACCTTGTCGGTCACCCGGAAGCAAATTAATATCCTTAGTGGATTCGACTTCACCATAATAATCTCCTGACAAGGGAACATAGTGCGCAAAATTTAGAAATGATGGAGAATACCCAGTAACCTCATGTTTGGCGGTATTTATAGCCTGCTGAATCTCAGAAAGATGTTTGTCCCATTCTTTGTGTTCAGTTATATAGCTTCGGATAGCCGTACCTACTGTTCGGTTCTGTCTTTCAACGAAATTACATTGGGGGTGGTATAATGCATTAAACCATATTTTCTGGACATGATATTTATCAGCAAAAGCCTTAAAGGTTTTTCCCGCAAATTGAGAACCGTTATCACAAATGATATATTGTGGAACTCCATATACTAAAAATACATTGTTTTCCATAAACTTTACTATGTTATTAACAGTAGGAGTCCTTAAAGGATGAACTAAAGTGTACTTGGAAAACCAGTCACCCACAACTAACAAGTGAGTAAAACCTCGTGGAGATCTAGGTAATGGACCCATAATATCCAAGGAAAATTAACATTTTTGTCTGTACCCATTTTGCCTATTCTTGCTTCATTAGAGCTTTTTTGAGAAGCACAAATTTTACAAGAGCGTACGTATTTCAATATATCTCTGCGCATCTTAGGCCAGTAATACAAATCTTGAACTCTACTAAAACTCTTATAAAAACCTAGGTGTGAACTAGTAGGTGGGTCATGACAATTTTTAATAATCTCAAGCCTTTGAGGCTTAGGAACTAATAACTTCCATTCAGATATATTACTCTTAAAAGGAATTTTTGACGAAATAAATTTATAAACAATACCATCAATGACTTTCCAATCAGGATATTTTTTTGGGGTTTTGAGTATATTTTCCCTCATTTCTACATAAAATTTATCCACATTTTGGGGAGAAATATCTAATAAATCTACTGACGTAGGTATACTCCTAGACAAAGCGTCCGCTACCACGTTATATTTTCCCTTTCTATGTGTTACATCAAACGAATACTGTTGTAATTTTAAAGGCCATCTAGCTAATTTTCCAGTAGAATTTTGCAAATTTTTTAACCATTGTAAAGCCGAGTGATCAGTAATTACTGTGAAATGTTTTCCTTCAATGAAATATCGAAAAAATTCTATAGAAAATATCAAACTTAATAATTCTTTTTGGCATGTAGAATAAGCTCTCTCTGTACGTGTTAAACTTCTACTCGCAAACGCAATAACAGATTCTTTACCGTCTATGTATGTAAAAGAAGACCGCCGATACCTACATCGCTACCATCGCATTGTATAACAAAAGGTTTACTAAAATCAGGCGCGTTTAAAATAGGTGCAGAGACAAGAGCCTGTTTTAATTGTATGAAAGAATTTTCTGCTTCCTTTGACCACAATATTGACTGTTTTTTTCTTACTTTACCTTTCAAAAGGTCATTCAAAGGTGATACTAAAGTTGAAAAATGCGGTATAAACCGGCGATACCACGAAGTCATACCAATAAATCTTTTAATTTCTGTGGTGTTAGTGGGCCTCGGATAATTTACCATTGCAGATATTTTATCCGGATCTGTTCGTAAGCCGCCAGAGTCCACTAAAAATCCAAGATACTTAAGAGATTTTCTAAAAAACTCACACTTTTTTAAGTTAACTGTTAGATTTGCATCCTTTAAAACATTTAATACCTCATTTAAAATTTCTATATGTTTATCAAAGGTTTCAGAAACAATAATTATATCATCAAGATATACAAAAAGATTTGGTTCAAATTTGGGGCCAAAAACAGCATCCATAAGTCTTTGTTGCGTTTGCACACTATTTATAAGTCCAAACGGTACTCTATTAAAATGAAATAAACCCCTACCAGGCACAGCGAAAGCAGTTTTTTCCTTCGATTGCGGGGTAAGTGGTATTTGCCAAAAAGCCTTTCTTAAATCGATCGAACTAATATATTTAGCACCTCGTAACATGCTTAAAATTCTATCCACTCTATTAAAAGGATATGCATCTGGTTTAGTGATTTTATTTTATTAAAACGATATTCTCCAGTTTTTTTTTTAACTAAAAGTACAGGTGAGCTCCAAGGGCTATGTGAAGGCTCAACTACTCCTAATTTTAACATTTGGTCTAACTCTTTATTTAAAATATTCATCATGAAGGGGGACATAGGGTACTGTCGTATTTTAAACGGTTTAGAATCACCCGTATCTATATCTAGCGAAATCTTGTCAGTACACCCTAAAGTATCCTCAGACGAAATACTTTTAAAAGATTCATAAATATTATCAACCTGTCTTTGTTGTTCTTTGGTAAATTTAGTAGTTATACAAGGTGACATTTCTGATTCTGTATGCAGAGCACAAATCTCTACATCATTCAAGTTACAATTTACAGACCAAGAATTATTAAAAAAGTTTAATTCTACTGAAAATATTTTACAAAAATCACTGCCCAAAATTAATTTATGCTTTAAAGAAGGTACTACTAGGACTTTAAGTATTTTACATATATTGTCAATGCAAAGTGGCAAATAAACACATCCTATTACACTTTGAGAATTTCCATCAGCTGTTGTCACTGACGTTTCTACACATTTATCTATTGTTAAGTTAAATTTTTCTAAAATAGGTAAATAATGACCTCCTAAGACACTTAAATTTGCTCCAGAATCTAATAAAGCTGTTATATCTTTATCAAAAATTTTTACTGTGACATAAGGTCTATTATCAAAAGGTTTTGTCAAAAAAACCGGTGCGATATTTACTTCAGAAGTAATACTATTGTGATAATAATTTGAAACTTTGGTTAACCAAGTTTTCCATTCACGGTGCTGTTTATTTTTGTCAAAAGAATTCAATTGAAACTTAATTTCACTTACAGGGCTTTTTTTTAAATTTACGTTATTATAAAAATTTGTAGTCTTATTTACATTACTACCGTACCTGACTATCTTCCAACCCTCATGTTTCTTTTTTTTGAACACGGACATGTTTTAATAGTTTCACCCTGTTTTCCACATTTAAAACAGAATTTCTTTTTAGGAGCCCTACAATTATAAAAGCTGTGATTTTCAAGACCACAGTTATAGCAAATTACTTTTTTATAAGTACTTGAACCAGAAGGTTGACTATTATTTACTGCAGAAATATTTTGACTATTTTTAGGGTACTGTCTTCCCTTACTTAATGGTTTTTTACCTTTAAAATTATTTTGAGCATGGGCAACATTGTTTTGAGAAAATGATTGAGTTGGTTGTTCTAATTTATACGCAAGTTCAGGCTCTAATAAACAATGATTTGGAGGCGGGCGATAGCTATTTTTTAATGAGTGAGCCTCATCAATTTTTTTACATAAACTAATTAATTGAGATATTGTTTCTATTGATGTTAAAGCTAATTGACTAATATAGTGGGGTAACATGTTCTTTTTTATATATTTTAACCTAGTTTTTTCAGGTACAGATTTATTTAAACTATTAAATAATGTTTCCATTATAGCTACATAGATTGAAATTGATTCATTTCTACCTTGTGTTCTACCTCTAATTTCTGTCCACAATTGATCATCATAATCTACCGGGAGAAATTCTCTTTTTAATAAAGCTACTAAAGCATCCCAATCAGAAACTGAATTTTTAATTGATCTAAACCAAAGTAAAGCATTGTGGCTAAATAAGTCACATGCACTATTAAACAATTCTAATTTCGAAACATTTCTTGAGGCACAAAGCTCATCAACTCGTTCTAAAAAAGATTTAACACTGCTATTTTTATCCCCACTGAATTTTAGGTCCCATTTATACACTGGCACAGATTTACTAGATGTTGGTAAAGTATTATTCGGAAAAAAGGCCGTCTGGTTGTGCAATACTGTTGAATTTAAATTAGTTGGTGCAATTTCGGCAGCGCTAGGTTGTTGTATTTTTTCAGAGAACAAAGCCTCCAACTCGAGACTAGTGGCCCTCATCTCAGCCTTATAATTTGAAATATAGACAGACATATCAGCGTCTTCACTGGTTAATGGAATTCTATTAATCCTATGTATTAAATGAATTAAATAAGTAGTTATTCGAATGTACCCGGAATCTGTCTCCGGACCTTCAAATTGTTCGATAAGAGCACGAATTTCCTCTATAGTACTATTAATTGCTGTTTTTTCAACATCAAAATCAAAAATATCATATTCATATTCTATGTGACGTAATGCCTCCTTATCTAACAGTTTTCTCAACATTTTTCTTTCAGTACTTAAATCTTTTTTTGTTGTTTTTATGTCTCTAATTAATAATTCATAGTCAATTTGTTCTTTACCCAGCAAACCAAACCACATCATTTTAACATCATAATGATGTGATTTTTGCAACAGTGACGTCGTCATTCTTGTTTGCAACCACGTGGAAATGCCGTCACAGTGACGCTAAACGGCCGCACTCAGCCACGTCGTCAAAAGTGACTTACTTATTTTCCACTTTTCAGCCACATCAGTACCACTCATTTGTGATATAGACATGATCATATTGTGTACAAAAAATATAAATATTATAACAACTTGAATGTTACCACCCACTTACTTTTAAAATAAATAAAAATAATCTATATTGCAACAAATAAATCTACTTTTATATTACGAAAAAATAGCTCAATTGAAACTTAAAAATCACTGATTAAAGATTAATATTTTATATCCGGCTCCAAAAAATGATGAATTTTTGAATAAATTATGTTTCCTCATTGAATTTTTTGTTTTTTTATCGAAAAAAATTATTTCATTAAAGTCGGCTGACATTTTATACCTTGTGTGTGATTTTACATTCTGAAAAACTTTTCTCATTTTTTTTTTTCATTTTGAAAAATAAAGGTGAACTTATTATTTCTTAAATATTTGTTTCAAAATCCTCCTGCATACCTAAAGTTATTCTCGTAGCATAATATAGTTACATATATAATTAGCTGTATATGAGAATATAATTTTAGATATACAGGGTGATTTGTAAACAAATATTTAAGAAATACCTTTATTTTTCTAAATGAAAAAAAAATAAAGAGAAAAGTTGTTCAGAATGTAAAATCACACACTAAGTATAAAACCTCAGCCGAATTTGATGAAATAATTTTTTTCGATTAAAAACAATAAAAAATTCAATATGAGGAAACATACTTTATTCAAAATTAATCATTTTATATTGGAGCCGGGTATAAATATAAATCTTTCATCGTTATTTCATTGAGTTATTTTTTTCGTAATATAAAAGAAGATTTATTTGTTGCAAAATAGATTCTTTTCATTTATTTTAAAATTAACTCAGCGGTAACATTCAAGTTGTTATAATATACATTATAAAGCAACATAATTTATTTACAATTCATTTTTATTTTAATGGCTTACTTCAAACAAAACATTTCATCAAAGTAGCCTGATATTGCTGAAATTTTACACAAAAAAGTATATTTCACATTCGCTTTACTTACCTTTTCCTTAAATTTTTCTTGAGATTTCGGAAAATATATAAAAAGGCAGTTCATACATAATCGTTTGATATTTGCTTATAAATCTTGCACATATCCCTAGATATTTTAATTGTTTTATAGCACATACATTACTCACTAAAGTGGGGTCCCAGAAAATGTCTCTAAGTAAAATAATAGAAATTAGATTTAAAAATATAAAAAGTATTAAATAAATTTGATGTGATCAATGAAACAAACATTTCCGAAACTATATATATTCAAGATATGATTACAGGTATGCTGTATAATATAAATTCACCTAGCTATTTCTTTCTTGATCTTCTTTGATCCCTATAACGGATTAAGTATCACAATTATCTCATAGTCAAAGTCTGCTGTGGCTGGAACTATTTTTCATACCACATCTAAAAATTTATAAAAAATTAATTATCACAGTTTAAAAATGTTTAATAAGATTTGGTATCATTTATGTCAGTAAAAATAATGTTAAAAGTTGAGTGTTGGTAGTGGTAATTTCAAGTTCAACCACACACTAGTTTTGTTATTAAAGTAAAAAACCGCTGCCCAAGGAATCACTACTTCCACATCCAGATTTTCTATCCAAGTCTCTCATAATGAAAAAATTTTGTATGTGCAAATAATTGTTTATAGAACTTTAATAATATAATATTTGAAATCGTCTACCCCAAAAACCCATAAAACGATATCCCACACGGTAGTGGGGTGGGGGTGGTGATAGGGGGGTAGTAGTGGAGGTGGATGAAGTAGAAAAAATATTTTGAGACTTTTGGTTCTTGTACACACACTAAATCACAATTTTATTTTCATCTCCTTTAATAATGGCGTAGAGGTGGTAATGGGGGTGGCTAACGCCAAAAAATTTTTTTAAACCTTAGGTTCTCTTGTATCACTAAATACCAATTTTATGGACTCTTACCTGCTTGATTTACCGATTTACCCCCAATCTACCCCCTAGTTACCACATTTTACTCCCCAACCCTTCGACGGAATAAGATGAAAATATAATCTAGTTCCAGATCCCGTTAAAGTACATACGTGTACCAAATTTCAAGTCAATATCTTAAACGATTCCAGAGTAAACGTGGGCACAAAAAAGTTACAGACCGACAGACAAATTTTTTTTTCGCTCAAATTTAAAATCTCAACGTTTCATGACATTCTAAGCCTATCTGTATAATAAAAATTTTCAAAAATTTTTTTGTCGTTGCCATACTTCCACTGGTTGTGGAAGTAATTAAATTTAATTTTAATAGCTTACATCTTTAGAACAACTTCATTGATACTATTGAAAATATAAAAAAAAAGGATGACGATTGAAAATAAACTACTATTTTGTAAAACATGAATTAGCAATAAAGATACGAATTCAGAATTTGATTCTAACAGGGCATGCAGAATACGGTTCTAAAATTATTTGAACTTTGTATCACTCTTGATTCGTGGACACCATTTGAATTCTATCTCTAACAAAATAATAAAGTTTCGATGAGACTTAAAATATGACACTAAGTATACACTAAATTAAAAATTAAGCAAAAAAAAACTGAAGGTGAAGTTTCTCATTACCGAAACGAGTATTTCAATATGAAACAATAAAGAATATATTTTTTTTATAGAGCCTTATTATAGTTACAGAAAAAATTGGTAAAAACAGCAGTTTGCACAAAATTCAAATGCAAAATGTCTAAGATTTTAGAACTTATATAAACTTACCATCTTTTCTCTCATTATACTGCCACTGCCAGAAGCCCCACGAACGAAGATAGTTTCAATTGTCTATTATAACATTCTAAAATAGAAAAAAAATGTATAAGTACCTAAATTATTCCAGTTAAATAGGGAGGACTAGAGAAAAAAAACTGATACCTAAAGTTTTGAAACTTGGCAGAGATGTTCATTAAGGCCCACTGTTTAAACATACTTAAAGTCGTCAACTCTATCTCTTACGCTCGCGCCGCCATCTTGAAGAAATGGTGCTCAGATTAAGTTTTTTTTTTCTTATATCTCGCTAACCATTAGAGATATCGAAATTAAGTCTCCAATAAAAAGTAAAGCTTATAAAATTCTCTATAAAAAATGTAATATAATATTTTTCCGTATCTATTATTATCATCTTCTAAAATAGGAAACTACATTTGATCAACACATTTCTAAACCGGAAATCACTCGTAAAAAAAAATTCATATTATTATTATCTAGAATTCCCAATAACTTTAAAATATTCGTCGAATATCTGTTTGTCAGTCTGTCAGTTTGTCCATCTGTCTTTTTGTACGACACTTTTTTTTTTAACTATTTAACGTCGGCCCGCTACCAGGGCCTATCACCTACGCCAGGAGACGAGCTACCCCCAACCTGGAAATTTTGCCGAACCTCTTCCCTTAAGAGGAGTAGGGATCTTTTACTTGCCTAACATTTAATAGACAAGGGACCGCCTGCTTTACATCCCCTCCGAAGGATGGTATATCCACTACGTAATCCTCGTCTGAAATTACGTAACTTCTGCGTATACACTGATATACAAGCCGCTAGAAGGTGGGACGAGAACACTGTATTTCCCAAGATGGGACCCCATCCAAGTACTAACCGCGCTCGACGTTGCTTCAATGGAATATCGACTGATATTCACATTGAAGTCGTCTCTACGCTCGCCCACGACACTTTTTGTGAGTCTGATAATTTAAAAGAGAAGAGTCCAATTTTATTGAAATTTGAACAGTAAGTTAGTGTTAACTAAAGGAAGAACTCTATTGATTTTAAAAAAATCGATTAGTAAATATAAAGGTTATAAAACATTTTATGAAAAAAAGGCATGTGAAGAGTGTTGTAACACCTTTGATAAGATGCTAAAAATACAGAGATACTGCACAGTATACTGACCAACGTTTCGACAATCAAGATGGTATCATCGGGAGATCATTAAAATTGCAAGTATGTCACTTAAACTTACAATCATAACGTACTTACTGATCGTTTTTTTTTTAAATTGTTGGGGCTTCTTATAGCTAACACTAATTTATTGTCCAAATTTCAATAAAACCAGACTTTTCTTTTTTAAGTTATTTAGCTTACAAGAGACATGACAGACGGAGAGGCAGACGTACTGACAGAAAAGACATTTTGAAAGTTGTCCCGTATTTTATGACAATACAATGATATATTTTTATTATATACGAGTGATATTCACAATTGTTGAAACGTGTCGATGAAATGCATATAACACTTTTTATACAGAATTTTATAAGCTTTATTTTGTATATAAACATAATTTCGATATCGCTAATGGTTAGAAAGATATAAGCAGTAAACTGAATCGGACCGCCATTTCTCCAAGATGGTGGCTCAAGCGCAACAGTTTGGGCTGGGGACTTTTAGTATGTTTAATAGTAGGTAAGCCTAAATGAACATATTTGCCAAATTTAAACACTTTATCAGTTTTTTTCGTCAAACGTCGAAATTTGTTCTAATTTGACTAGGGTATTTATACTATAGATATAATTAGACAATCCTCGGATTAGGGTACTAAAATAATAGGTGTTTTCTTTCTACCAACAATCTTAGCTAAGCTAAGTAGTTTTTCAGTCACGCCTGATGAGTGAAATATTCGTGTATGTACCACCCCAGTGAACACGGATACATACCTGGTATGTTTCTCTTACGTAATCTATTCAACATGTTATATCCAAGGATATTGGATGTATGGTAAATGTAAGGTACATGGACCTTAAAATTTCAGCCACAAAAAAAGTTATAGCCATGTAATGGCAACATAACTTGTAACATACTCACATGTGGCAAATATATAACATACATGTAAAAGACATATATTGTATTTCAAAATATTTACCTTAAAATATGTTCTGATGTTACATGTGTGCTATATAACATGCAATTTCCGTGGTATATGCACAAGGGGGTAGCAAATATTATACAGGGTGTCCCCAAATGGGGTTACCTATACCACAAGTGGACCTAAATTTTAGTTTTTCGACAGTCGCTATAAAAAAATTTTGTTTCTTAAAGAAATACGATGTTTTAAGAAAATGTACTTTTTTATGCAGGGCGCCCAAAAATTTCAATAATATGAATTTTACCCAAGAGCAAACTACCTTTATTTTTCTCATTTTTAAGGAAAATGCAATTTGAAAAAATTCTTTATTAAATCTTGTTTAATACGTCTTTTTCCCCAATGCCTCACCTCAGTTTTCGTATTTTTCCGTAACGGATACTAAAAAATTTAGGATTATGAAAGAAAAGTATTTCAAATGGCTTTTTTATTAAAAATGAAAAATAAAGGTAGTTTACTCTTAGGCAAAATTCATATTTTTGGAATTTTTAAGCACCCTGCTCCTTCATAAAAAAAATAATTTTTTTAACATAAATCGTATTTTTTTAAAAATGCGGAAATTTTTATAGTGACTTTTTGTCCAAAAATTAAAATTTAGGTCATTTGTTGTATAGCTAATCCCATCCGTGGACACCTTGTACTACTGTTACAATATGGCTCAAGTAAGGAAAAACTAGATGTAAAAAAAGGCCAATCTAAAATAAATAATTTTTATATTCATAAAATACATATATCATAATATATTAATCAAAGTCATATAAGAAGGATACGTTCATTTATATAATGAGTTAATCAAAAATAAACCAACTGCCAAATTAATAAAGGAACTAAATGCCAAATTGCACATTCTCTAAACTATATAGTTTGGTTTATTACAAGCAAACTTTTGGTTAACAGAAAACATAGAAGATAAAATAGCTGAAGAAAAATAACATAAATAGGAAAAGTTAGCTGATTGCAAGTTATGTAATAAGGTAAAAAAAATAAAGAAAAGCCTGACAGTACACATGAATCATTTTCATTCCGCTATAAATTACGAAGAAATAAACATTAGCATGATTACTAGAGACAAGAAAAGTGTACAAGTTTTTGGTAAAACAGAACAGCTTTATCTTACATTAACTGAAGTTTCAGGGAAAAAGGTAGGCATTAAAAGCTTAATGAAGTTTGTTCCAAATGATGCTCGGACTTTTACAACATTTAAAAACTGTGGATTTTGAGGGTGACGTTGAAGGCTACAATAACACTATTGATTTTGATATAGATGTAAACGAACAGTAGAAACGAAAATCGCAGGCATATTAATGAGAAGTACGACACTTTGCATTTTCTAAGTGTCTATACACCTACATACACAAAATATACTATTTTTGACAGTCGAGTTATTATATTATCTATATATTAAACACAGGTAATTTTTAGTTTTATTACTTATTTACTCTAGTGACTGAATAAATGCTTTTTTGAACTATATATTTAACATCCGAATAAAGTGTATGGTTATCCAAATTTAATTGTACCAAATATCAACTAAAATTCTGAAAGAAAATAGTTAATGAAAAAACAAGAATTCTTCAATTATTCAAAAAGGAGCTTAAAAATTTATTAGAAACAAGAAAAATTCAACAAACGTGACAATAATACTCAGATAATGACGAAAACAAATTTCCCATATAAAAAAAATTTTACTTACAGACAAACCTGTCAGCATGAATTTGCAAGCAGACTAATACTTAAAACTTAATTATCTTAAAACTAGTTTTTGACGCCTGGTTTCCTTTTTTCATACATATCTCAACAAATTATGGTACAATAACTGCTCCAGCTTCTTGTTTTCTCTGTGTAGCCTTTGCTTTGACAGTCTGAACCACTCACTAGCGATGTTCTGAAATTCTTTTTCACAATGTGGGAACGTTTCGTTAACAGCAGCTAGAACAATAGTTTATGACAAAATTTTATAACTTTTTTGTGTATTATTTACTTAAAAGCAATTTCTAACTTTTTAGAAATTCTTTGTCTTTACCTATAGGTATCAACAATATGTTACATCGTTGCCCAAGGACTTTGTTTCCATTTATTACTTATATAAATGTGTAGTTTTAATGACTGTGATTATACAATTTAAGCTACAATAAAGCACCTATAATTTTTCTGTGGCTTGAGCTTAGTTAAATTTCATTAAATTTCAATTTCAAGATTGGGAAATATGTCAATAAAACTCCAACAAATAAGTAGGTACCTAATAAGCGACTAAACACTGCACCGAGGTGCTAATGATTTACACTTCTACGTACTTACCTACAATAGTTTTGATCTCTGAACTTGATTCCACACAAAAACAAAGACGATATTTTTAGTAAGTTAAAAACGCACGCTAGAAGTCACGTTGCACCTCCTTCAGGGTCACTTGCGTTAGGTTAGAATATTACGATTAGGTTATTTTGTTAGGTATAGTTAGGGATATTTGAGTTAATTTCGTATCCTTTTCTAGCACGAACTATGTAATACAGAGTGCGAAAGAGATGTCCTATAATAATTTTATAACCAGATTTACCGGGAAATTTAAAACATCACAATATTAAAATGTTATCCAACTGTATGAAGATACGGGATTATTAAACTAGTTTTTGATCGGCGAGTTTTATTTTTTGTTATTAGATACATAAAAAAAATAAAACGGCCGGTAACACTAATCACTATTTTAATAAATTTATAGAGTATTTAAACGAATAAATCATCAAGTATTATATAGACACAATTACATTTTCATTATCACTTAATGGCAACTGAAGACATTTTTGTTTAATATCACAAGCTTTAATTGGTAAAAGAGCTTCTTATTTTCATTGGGCATGCTATTATTATGTTGATTAAACTACACTGGTCACTGATGTTATAACCTATAACTATAGCAGCTTCTACACCAAAACAATATACATAATATATATACTTAACCAAACTTTTTTGACATTCCATATGTAAGCTAGCTTGTTTCACGTTTGTAGTTTATCAAATTACATGATTAAATATATATGTGTAATGTAATTGTAGAAAAACTTAAAATGTACATGATGATGATCACAAAATATATAAATGTTATATCTGGTGTAAACATATAAGATGGGTTGATGTGTAATATGTAGCAATTATCTAAATATCACATATTTTAATGTTATTATTTAACACACAAGCAATATAACTTTAAACGTACATACTGATTACAGAAACACATAAATGTTATATAGCTGATAAATACACATGATACTTGTTATTGTAATGTAGCAGTTACGTAAAAATCACATATTTTAATGTTATTATTTAACAAACAGGCAATATAACTTAAAATCTACATGATGATAACAGACATACATAAATATTATATGGCATGTAAATATACAAAATACTTGTTATTGTAATGCAGCAGTTATATAAAAATCACATATTATAATGTTTGTATTTAACAAACAGGCATGTTTGTTAATAACTTAAATGTATATAGCATTTGAAGATGGTTTATATAATAGAGATATATTTGGTAATATGGCGTGTGTTACCTTGACAATCTCTCTTTGGTACGTAACAGCCATATGTGTGTTCACTGGGACAGTTTGCGTGTGACATTAAAACTACTTAGCTTAGCTAAGATTGTTGGTAGAAAGAAAACACCTAATATACTAGAGCAAAATAAAATGAGGGGTAATAAAGCAAATAACATACAATATGACTGCATTTTGTCGTCAATTGGTAAGAAAACAATTATCAGTAGGTATTTAAATCAAAAATAACCTAAATATGCTCTCTATATATTTATATTTTATTTATCTCTCTTTTATACTGTTTTTATAAATATAATGAAATTTAAATATAAAAGTGTACCTATATTTTACCAATTAATTGTTAGCACACACAAGGTACCTAATAATCTCGTCGAATATCAAATGGGGCATGCCGCATGGATGACATGGAGACAACGCTGTACCTATTGGTATACCTAATGTGGTACAAAAACTAAATTATGAATTCGAAAGTATTCTGTAATTGAAAAATAAATAACCAGTGTTAACCAAAATATATTACGTTAAATGTTAAATTAGCTTTTTTCCCTTGAATTTTAATGATGTCATTCGATATGTCACCAAACATGAAAATTACAGGCAAGGTATAAAATAAGAATACATTTCATAGTAACAATGTAGCTAATACAAGTAGGTACTTACCTTTTCGTAAAAATGTGTTGATATTTACCAAACAAAAACCAAAAACATTAAAACTAAAGTTTATTGACGTCAACGTCGTTAATAGAACACAGACAAGTGTAAACTGGAGATGACAGTAGTAGTACTAGACTAGTGGCGCTGCCGGCGGTGGTCGCTATTTTGTAAGAGATGGTGATACCAAAGTGAGTGGTGGCTCAGTTAGTTACATCCACGTTTTAAAATGTATCATTAAAATGATGTGGTGATTGTGGACATCCCAATCTCCACTGACATGGGAGTGGTTATAATGTGAACGTTCTAAAACGGTCCAAAGAGTGTCATCACGGTGATGTGATGCTTTGCCATTTACAAAAACCACTAAAATGTGAGTGGCTATAATGTGGATGTGGCAGAGTGTGTTTAGTGGGTAGTTAAATAATTTACTTTCATATTAAAGGTCTCCATCGTAAAAAAATATATAATACTATGTACGTATTAGAATTAAGTAATTGCAAACAGGTAGAATAATAAAAAAGTAGTACGTTTATAAAAAAATAAATGGTCTAGCTAGGTCCTCTAATTAAATTACAAACACTTATTAAATTTCCCAAATATCCTGATGGTTATTTCTTGTCAAGTTTGAAGTTGAAACAAACAACTTTTTATATGCCTATTTGCACAAGGCAATGTAGATTAAATTCTTTTAATTTACTGGTATTATAAATACACAACTAAATGAATTTTAAATAATTCAATAAACTCAAATATTTCAGTATCAAGCTGAAACATACAGCAAAAAATGCTAATACCTTTTTAATAAAAAGTGGTTCAACGGCGTCGACCGTCCGAAACCTATAACATTCCACAAATTAGGAAAACACAATTCTGCGTATTCCCTTAATCGTCAACAGACAATAATAATTAAATTCGACTCATGAGTAACTATGCTCAATATTGTCGTATTCATATATAAATATGAATTATTGGACAAACTTCGAAGCTACAAAAATTTATTACCAAAATTGAAGTATCCCATATAAAATTTACCAAGTTGCATATATCATTTATGCCTCTTTACTAATCAACCTAAAGGTTTTAACTGGCAGTAAACATATACAAAAATATCATTTTTTTAACGTTACTCGAAGGTTATATTAAAATCTTCAAAATCAATTGCTGCTAAATGAATTTGTTGTTGCACTTATCAGTTATTCTGACACAAACTTTACTCTATTGTTAATTTTAATAATGAAAACTAGAATTTTACAAATTCTACTCCCTCTCTCGGAAAATTTTACCGAAGAAAAAAATTATTATTACTAGTTGACTAGTGAAAAATATAAACTGTATGTGTAATTTCTGAGAAAACTTTTGTGAAAAATATCTATTGAAAAATTTTATTTTTCTTAAAATTTTGGTGTCATTCGTAAATTAATTAACCTACACACGATTGGGTAAAATTTTTGTAAATTCACCACGTTACACACGATGGGGCGCTATTTTGTATCATTACTACCCTACACACGTTGGGCGCCATTTTGTACCATTATTTCTTCGCTGTTCAATAAATTTTTAATTTTCATTAAGTGTTTGAGATTCTTACTGCACTTTATGTTATTTAAAGAAAAAAAGTTACTACCCCAGTAGCTCAGAGACTCGGCAGACGAGTCATGGGTAAGAAAACACTTTACAAATAGTTTACCGTTTTACATGTGTGGTAGATAGAAATTAATAAATGATAGATGTTTTAATAATTTTTCTTAAAGATATGTTAATTGGACTTATATAGAGATAGTTTTCTTAGAAAGCGGGGCGCCAATCTTTCTATATTAGTAATTTACACTAAAATTGAAGTTTGATTACAAGAAAGATAAACTAATCAAAATTTAAAGAAAGTACTAGTTGAAAAAAAAAAAAAGTGTAAATTAATAATTCAAATTTCGCACAAGTAAAAATTAAATTAGTACCTTTAAATATTACTAAAAGATATTCAACTTTCTATTAAAGATTAAATAATTAATTCAGTAGATCATACCTAAATACTTTGTATAGTTTGGTTTGTATAGTTTGGTTTGTATAGTTTGGTTTGTATCGTTTGGTTTGTATCGTTTGGTTTGTATAGTTTGGTTTGTATCAAAATACCTGAAATAAGTGGACAATGTAATTATAAAATTGATTTTATTATAAATCAATCAAACTAGGTGTGTTTTTATTAGAAAACGACTAAACTGATGCCTTAATATTAAACGAAGTTATGTACAAGGAAAAATCGAATGGACAATAATATGTTATATAGAAATTACTTAAAATATTGTCTAAAACATGAACTGACAATATGGTGTTTAAAGGTCAAAATATATTATATAAATATACCAAAGCGTTTCGTAGAAATTGTGATCACAAAGTCTTTACACAACTTTTTATATATTTGATTTTAATCAGACGTTACGCCGATAATTTATACCTTAATAAAAATAGAAAATATTAACTGTTCGTTAAAATATGTTAAGAATAAAATTGAAAATGGAAATAATTAAAAAAAAAATATTTGCAACGTGATACTTTAAAGAACTCTTAAAAAATGTTAAAGCATAAAAATATGAAGTATTTATAAAAAAACATTAGATAAAAATTTTATTTGCGACACTTATCTGGAATTTTCTGTGAATGAAGGTAGTGACTCCAAGTAAGGGATGATGATGGTGAAATCCAATCCACAGTGACGTAATCGTTGATTTATAGATGAGCCCGAGATTAAGTTAAGAAGTTCTCAGTACCATATTCAACGCTTCCAGAAATTCCATAGAACAAATCCCAACTATCATACCATATTATCGTCGTATCCTCCGTAAAAAGTTGTTCTAGACTAATAGATACATCTTTATCTTCAAATTACGTAGAAGAGAAGAAAGATAACCCCATGGGATGGTTAAAAAAATTAATGTTTCCAGCCCAAAATTTAATATGACGTTAAAAAGATTGCATATCTACAATGTGCATCCCAAAATTGATTAAACTTGCTTCCAAATTTAGAAGATTTACATTTTTATAATAAAAACTTGCATCCAAATTTAAAAGTTTGCATCCAATATAAAAATTTACATCCAATATAAAAACCCTGGAAAGAAATGAAGTGTAAGCGTGATTTGCTGTAAAAATGGCCGCTGCCAAATCCAAGTTACAAAAAAAATTATTTCTTTATAAATTACTTACGGATTAAACCGGTGAAAATAACTAGGCCTGCTTCATGTTCAAGAAGAGGGACTATCAACCCTTTCGATGTTGAAGTCTTTAAGGAGAAATTTAATGAAGATACATCACTTTTCAAAAGTTTAGCGAGCAATCGAAATTCTAAACTTCAAGCAACAGAAAACTAATCGTTGTGGTTTACCTTTCATCGCGTTCAAATCGTATTGTCTCTTTACCCTCTCCACTCTTAAGGTTAAGTTAGAGCATCTAGCTATCTTACAGTTTAGACGTAACTTTGGTTGCATACCGTTGTGTTTGTTTAAGATGTAAATTTAAGAAATGTATTTAAATCTACCGCGGACATTCACGCTTGAGTAACAATATTTTATAATTTATAATGCGGCAATATGCCTGCTACACTGGTACATAAAGTACGTTCCGAGCACATGCTCTGAATGTAAAAATGCTATCTGGGTATTTTGTTCACATCCTGTGAAGGTCAAACGGGACCTGGGTCCTGCTTATTTGTTGCGGGATGTTTTGTGATACGGTGTCTTTGATTTTGGAAGATGTCCATTTTTCTAGGGTTATTTGCTGATATCTTGAAAACTGTTAGAGATACGGTTTTTTAGCGTGCGCCATTCGTTTTTTCTCGTCAAAATACGTGGGAATTGGTCGTCGTTTCGATTCGAATCGAGTCTAAAAAAAAGTTTTATGTCATCTTTGGAGTATAGGAACCTACTTAATTTTTTGTTTTGAATTGAAAAATGAAAATTTTTATTTGGTTGCTTAAAAATCTGAAGAAATTCATGGGTATGGAAACGGGCGATAAAATGAGATTGGCGCAAGTGCCGGGTTGAAATTTTCAAAGGTTTTTCCAAAAATTGGTGTGGAAGTGTTTTTTTTTTAAATATGTCGAAAACGTTCTTCGGTTTGATGTATTTGGTTGTAAATAAAAATGTCTTGTTTTGCTGAGAATGTGAGTTCATTGATGCTTTGCTGGGACTGCTTTTTACGAGTGTGTCGAAGATCAGGTCGGCCCTGGGTGCTGTTTTCGAGTTGTGACGTATTTTGTAAATAAAAATGTCTTGTTTTGCTGAGAATGTGGGTTTGTTGATGGTTTGCTGGGACTAAAAGTTGTGACGTATTTGGTAGTGGCATGTAGCGGGAAATCGGGGTTTCTTATTATTTCGTCTGTAAAAAAAAATTTTAGTCTGCTCGTTCTGTGGCTTCGGGGTGTGTTTCGGGGATCCTTTTCTGAAGGTCAAACGGGACCTGGGTCCTGCTTTTTTTTGCGGGATGATTTGTGATACGGTGTCTTTGATTTTGGAAGATGTCCATTTTTCTATGGTTATTTGCTGTTATCTCGAAAGATGTTAGAGATACGGTTTTTTGGCGTACGCCATTCGTTTTTTCTCGTCGTTTCGATTCGTTTCGAGTCGAAAAAAAAGTTGTATGTCATCTTTGGAGTATAGGATTTTTTAATTTTTTGTTTTGAATTGAAAAATGAAAATTTTTATTTCGTTGTTTAAAAATCTGAAAAAAATTATGGGTATGGAAACGGGCGAGAAAATGGTTGGCGCAGGTGCCGGGTCGAAATTTTCAAAGGTTTTTCCAAAAATTGGTGTGGAAGTGGTTTTTTCAAAAATATGTCGAAAACGTTCTTCGGTTTGATGTATTTGGTTATAAATAAAAATGTCTTGTTTTGCTGAGAATGTGGGTTCATTGGTGGTTTGCTGGGACTGTTTTTCACGAGTGTGTCGAAGATCAGTTCGGGCCTGGGTGCTGTTTTCGAGTTGTGACGTATTTGGTAGGGGTAAGTAGCGGGAAATCGAGGTTTCTTATTATTTTGTCTGTAAAAAAAATTTTAGTCTGCTCGTTCTGTGGCTTCGGGGGTGTATTTTGGGGACCCTTTTTTGATCATATCCTGAAGGTCAAGTGGGACCTGGGCCCTGCTTTTTTTGCGGAATGTTTTGTGATACGGTGTCTTTGATTTTGGAAGATGTCCATTTTTCTATATTTATTTGCTGATATCTTGAAATAGAGATACGGTTTATTGGCGTGCGCCATTCGTTTTTTCTCGTCAAAATACGTGGGAATTGGTCGTCGTTTCGATTCGTTTCGAGTCGAAAAAAAGTTTTATGTCATCTTTGGAGTATAGGAACTTACTTTATTTTTTGTTTTGAAATGAAAAATGAAAATTTTTATTTGGTCGTTTAAAAATCTGAAAAAAATTATGGGTATGGAAACGGGGGAGAAAATGAGATTGGCGTAGGTGCAGGGTCGAAATTTTCAAAGGTATTTCCAAAAATTGGTGCGGAAGTGTTTTTTTTTAAATACGTCGAAAACGTTCTTCGGTTTGATATATTTGGTTGTAAATAAAAAAGTCTTGTTTTGCTGAGAATGTGGCTTCGTTGGTGGTTTGCCGGGACTGTTTTTTACGAGTGTGTCGAAGATCAGGTCGGCCCTGGGTGCTGTTTTCGAGTTGTGACGTATTTGGTAGTGGTAAGTAGCGGGAAATCGAGGTTTCTTATTATTTCGTCTGTAAAAAAAAAATTTAGTCTGCTCGTTCTGTGGCTTCGGGGGTGTGTTTTGGGGACCCTTTTTTGTTCACATCCTGAAGGTCAAACGGGACTTTTTTTGTTGCAGGATGTTTTGTGATACGGGATGTTTTGTGATACGGTGTCTTTGATTTTCTAAGACGTCCATTTGCCTAAGGTTATTTGCTGATATATTGAAAACTGTTAGAGATACGGTATTTTGGCGTGAGCCAAGTGTTTTTTCTCGTCGAAATACGTGGGAATTGGTCATCGTTTCGTTTCGAATCGAGTCGAAAAAAAAGTTTTATGTCATCTTTGGAGTATAGGAACCTACTTAATTTTGTTTGTTTTGAATTGAAAAATGAAAATTTTTATTTGGTTGCTTAAAAATCTGAAGAAATTCGTGGGTATGGAAACGGGCGATAAAATGAGATTGGCGCAGGTGCCGGGTCGAAATTTTCAAAGGTTTTTCGAAAAATTTGTGTGGAAGTGTTTTTTTTTTAAATGTGTCGAAAACGTTCTTCGGTTTGATGTATTTGGTTGTAAATAAAAATGTCTTGTTTTTCTGGGAATGTGAGTTCGTTGATGGTTTTCTAGGACTGCTTTTTACTAGTGTGTCGAAGATCAGGTCGGCCCTGGGTGCTGTTTTCGAGTTGTGACGTATTTGGTAGTGGTATGTAGCGGGAAATCGAGGTTTTTTATTATTTTGTCTGTAAAAAAAAAAATTAGTCTGCTCGTTCTGTGGCTTCGGGGTGTGTTTCGGGGATCCTTTTCTGTTTCTGTTCTGAAGGTCAAACGGTACCTGGGTCCTGCCTTTTTTTGCAGGATGTTTTGTGATACGGTATCTTTGAATTTGGAAGGTGTCCATTTTTCTATGGTTATTTGCTAATATCTCGAAAACTGTTAGAGATACGGTTTTTTTGGCGTGCGCCATGCGTTTTTCTCTTCGAAATATGTGGGAATTGGCCGTCGTTTCGATTCGTTTCGAGTCGAAAAAAAAGTTGTATGTCATCTTTGGAGTATAAGATTTTTATAGGATTTTTTAATTTTTTGTTTTGAATTGAAAAATGAAAATTTTTATTTGGTTGTTTAAAAATCTGAAAAAATTCATGGGTATGGAAACGGGCGAGAAAATGATTGGCGCAGGTGCCGGGTCGAAATTTTCAAAGGTTTTTCAAAAAATTGGTATGGAAGTGGTTTTTCTTTTAAATTTGTCGAGAACGTTCTTCGGTTTGATGTATTTGGTTGTAAGTAAAAATGTCTTGTTTTGCTGAGAATGTGGGTTCGTTGGTGGTTTGCTGGAACTCTTTTTTACGAGTGTGTCGGAGATCAGGTCAGCCCTGGGTGCTGTTTTCGAGTTGTGACGTATTTGATAGTGGTAAGTAGCGGGAAATCGAGGTTTCTTATTATTTCGTTTGTAAAAAAAAAAAAAATTAGTCTGCTCGTTCTGAGGCTTCGGGGGTGTGTTTTGGGGACCCTTGTTTGTTCACATCCTGAAGGTCAATCGGGACTTGGTTCCTGCTTTTTTGTTGCGGGATGTTTTGTGATACGGTGTCTTTGATTTTGGAAGATGTCCATTTTTCTAAGGTTATTTGCTGATATCTTGAAAACTGTTAGAGATATGGTATTTTGGCGTGCGCCATTCGTTTCTTCTCGTCGAAATACGTGGGAATTGGTCGTCGTTTCGAATCAAGTCGAGTCGAAAAAAAAGGTATATGTCATCTTTGGAGTATAGGAACCTACTTAATTTTTTGTTTTGAATTGAAAAATGAAAATTTTTATTTGGTTGTTTAAAAATCTGAAAAAATTCGTGGGTATGGAAACGGACGAGAAAATGATTGGCGCAGGTGGCGGGTCGAAATTTTCAAAGGTTTTTCAAAAAATTGGTGTGGAAGTGGTTTTTTTTTTAAATATGTCGAAAACGTTCTTCGGTTTGATCTACTTGGTTGTAAATAAAAATGTCTTGTTTTGCTGCGTGGGAATGTGGGTTCGTTGATGGTTTGCTGGGACTTGTTGTGACGTGTTGTGACTTGCTAAGAGTTGTGACGTATTTGGTAGTGGCATGTAGCGGGAAATCGAGGTTTCTTATTATTTCGTCTGT
The DNA here is from genome assembly GCA_936432065.2 of Rutpela maculata. Taxonomy (NCBI): domain Eukaryota; kingdom Metazoa; phylum Arthropoda; class Insecta; order Coleoptera; family Cerambycidae; genus Rutpela; species Rutpela maculata. The sequence continues at coordinate 117,528,007 of OW386287.2, read as the reverse complement.
AAAAAAAAATTTTAGTCTGCTCGTTCTGTGGCTTCGGGGTGTGTTTCGGGGATCCTTTTTTGTTTCCGTTCTGAAGGTCAAACGGGACCTGGGTCCTGCTTTTTTTTGCGGTATGTTTTGTGATACGGTTTCTTTGATTTTGGAAGATGTCCATTTTCCTGTTATCTCTAAAACTGTTAGAGATACGGTTTTTTGGCGTGCGCCATTCATTTTTTCTCGTCGAAATAGGTGGGAATTGGTCGTCGTTTTGATTCGTTTGGAGTCGGAAAAAAAGTTTTATGTCATCTTTGGAGTATAGGATTTTTATATGGGATTTTTTAATTTTTTGTTTTGAATTGAAAAATGAAAATTTGTATTTGGTCGTTTAAAAATCTGAAAAAATTTATGGGTATGGAAACGGGCGAGAAAATGAGATTGGCGTAGGTGCGGGGTCGAAATTTTCAAAGGTATTTCCAAAAATTGGTGCGGAAATGGTTTTTTTTTAATGTGTCGAAAACGTTCTTCGGTTTGATGTATTTGGTTGTAAAAAAGAAAGTCTTGTTTTGCTGAGAATGTGGCTTCGTTGGTGGTTTGCTGGGACTGTTTTTTACGAGTGTGTCGGCCCTGGGTGCTGTTTTCGAGTTGTGACGTATTTGGTAGTGGTATGTAGCGGGAAATCGAGGTTTCTTATTATTTCGTCTGTAAAAAAAATTTTAGTCTGCTCGTTCTTTGGCTTCGGGGGTGTGTGTCGGGGATCCTTTTCTATTTCCGCTCTGAAGGTCAAACGGGACCTGGGCTTTTTTTGCGGGATGTTTTGTTATACGTGTCTTTGATTTTGGAAGATGTCCATTTTTCTATGGTTATTTGCTGATATCTCGAAAACTGTTAAAGATACGGTTTTTTGGCGTAGGCCATTCGTTTTTTCTCGTCGAAATACGTGGAAATTGGTCGTCGTTTCGAGTTGAATAAAAAGTTTGATGTCATCTTTGGAGTATAGGAACCTACTTCATTTTTTGTTTTACATTGAAAAATAAAAATTTTTATTTGGTTGTTTCAAAATCTGAAAAAATTCATGGGTATGAAAACGGGCGAGAAAATGAGATTGGCGTAGGTGCGGGGTCGAAATTTTCAAAGGTTTTTCCAAAAAATTGGTTCGGAAGTGGTTTTTTTAAAATGTGTCGAAAACATTCTTCGGTATGATGTATTTGGTTGTAAAAAAGAAAGTCTTGTTTTGCTGAGAATGTGGCTTCGTTGGTGGTTTGCTGGGACTGTTTGTTACGAGTGAGTCGAAGATCAGGTCGGCCCTGGGTGCTGTTTTCGAGTTTTAACGTGTTTGGTAGTGGTATGTAGCGGGAAATCGAGGTTTCTTATTATTTCGTCTGTGAAAAAAAATTTTAGTCTGCTCGTTCTGTGGCTTCGGTGGTGTGTTTCGGGGATCCTTTTCTGTTTCCGTTCTGAAGGTCAAATGGGACCTGTGCCCTGCTTTTTTTGCGAAATGTTTTGTGATACGGTGTCTTTGATTTTGGAAGATGTCCATTTTTCTATGGTTATTTGCTGATATCTCGAAAACTGTTAGAGATACGGTTTTTGGCGTGCGCCATTCGTTTTTTCTCGTTGAAATATGTGGGAATTGGTCGTCGTTTCGAGTAGAAAAAAAGTTTTATGTCATCTTTGGAGTATATAGGAACTTACTTTATTTTTTGTTTTGAATTGAAAAATGAAAATTTCTATTTGGTCGTTTAAAAATCTGAAAAAATTTATGGGCATGGAAACGGGCGAGAAAATGAGACTGGCGTAGGTGCAGGGTCGAAATTTTTAAAAGTTTTTCAAACAATTGGGGCGGAAGTGGTTTTTTTTTAACGTTCTTCGGTTTGATGTATTTGGTTGTAAAAAAGAAAGTCTTGTTTTGGTGAGAATGTGGCTTCGTTGGTGGTTTGCTGGGACTGTTTTTTACGAGTGTGTTGAAGATCAGGTCGACCCTGGGTGCTGTTTAAGAGTTGTGACGTATTTGGTTGTGGTATGTAGCGGGAAATCGAGGTTTCTTATTATTTCGTCTGTAAAAAAAATAATTATTGTCTGCTCGTTCTGTGGCTTCGGGGGTGTGTTTCGGGGATCCTTTTCTATTTCCGTTCTGACGGTCAAACGGAACCTGAGCCCCGCCTTGTTTTGCGGGATATTTTGTAATACGGTGTCTTTGATTTTGGAAGATGTCCATTTTTCTATGGTTATTTGCTGATATCTCGAAACCTGTTAGAGATACGGTTTTTTTGGCGTACGCCATTTGTTTTTTTCTCGTCGAAATAAGTGGGAATTGGTCGTCGTTTCGAGTAGAAAAAAGTTTTATGTCATCTTTGGAGTATAGGAACCTACTTCATGTTTTGTTTTGAATTGAAAAATGAAAATTTCTATTTGATCGTTTAAAAATCTGAAAAAATTCATGCGTATGGAAACGGGCGAGAAAATGAGATTGGCGCAGGTGCCGGGTCGAAATTTTCAAAGATTTTTCCAAAAATTGGTGTCGAAAACGTTCTTCGGTTTGATGTATTTGGTTGTAAATAAGAAGTCTTGTTTTGCTGAGAATATGTGTTCATTGGTCGTTTGCTGGGACTTTTTTTTATGAGTGTGTCGAAGATCAGGTCGGCCCTGGGTGCTGTTTTCGAGTTGTGACGTATTTGGTAGTGGTATGTAGCGGGAAATCGAGGTTTCTTATTATTTGGTCTATAAAAAAAAAATTTTAGTCTGCTCGTTCTGTGGCTTTGGGTATGTGTTTCGGGGATCCTTTTCTGTTTCCGTTCTGAAGGTCAAACGGGACCTGGGCCCTGCTTATTTTTGCGGGATGTTTTGTGATACGGTGTCTTTGATTTTGGAAGATGTTCATTTTTCTGTGGTTATTTGCTGATATCTCGAAAACTGTTATAGATACGGTTTTTTGGCGTGCGTCATTCGTTTTTTCTCGTCGAAATACGTGGGAATTCGTCGTCGTTTCGATTCGTTTCAAGTTGAAAAAAAAAAGTTTCATGTCATCTTTGTAGTATCCCTGCCAAAAATTCCACATAGAAACTTATAAAAAAAAGTGATGCGGTTTTATCGTTCCTATAAGTTATATTAGTATTATACAGACAGGATTTTATCTGTTTTATTAAGTTTTAAATCGGTTATGAAACAGTAATTCCGAATGAGCTATTTGGAATTATCATGTTGCCCTTTCATGAGTACTTATATGAAATATACATCAACAAATCTACAGTTTAGTCTCTGCAAATGAACTCTTGCCCTTATATCTGTAAACATATGGAATCACAGATACAACTTTAAAGAGATTCTAAACTTTTCTATAAGTAATATCATAAGAGTTCCAGTCCGTCCTTTCTCCGGTATCTATCGTATGTAACACACCATTTATCAACATGTTTTTATTGTAAATTTCAACATTGTCTTTTTATTAGTATTAATGTGGATATACATGACAACAAATGTACAGTTTCAATTGTATATTTTACAGATGTATTTTTATTGTAAACTTCCATTTTACTTTTTTATTAGTATTAATTTGGATATGCATGCCGACAAATGTACAGTTTAAATTGCATATTTCAAATAGAAATACTAATATAGTGGTAAACACAAAATACTGCAAAGTCCTCATTTCCTCGGGTGTTCCTGTTCTAGCCTAGAACCAATGAATGAGTTAGCAGTGAAAGAGACTGCTTTACTTTTAATTTAACAAACACACGTCAGTTTCTTAGGTCACATTAGATTAGATATGAATTAGCGACACGTATATAGCTCCCTCTACTGGAGCCTGGAGTAAAATTGCTGCTGAAATTTCTATCAGTTTATACCAGAATGGAGCAGCAAAATGAGTCAAGCCGTATTAATTTGTAAATCCAAACATTTACTTATACCACATCAATGAGAATTTATGAGAACAGTATCTAATGTAAAACGTGCGGCTTTCCGTGGTTAAATGGCAAGTGTTTCTATAAGAAACGAGCTGCATTAGGTTAGAACAGTTTTGATTTGCAATTGAAGATTACAAATTATAATGTTTGAATAGGGATTTATGAGGTCAGTTTCTATGAGTATTAATGTTTTTTTCAGTAATATATTAAATGTGTTTTCATTTGTTTGAATGGGTAAAAAGAAAGGTCAGTTTTCAACTGCAATTACAAATACAAGTTTAATCACTTCGAATGGGGTTATATGCGATCAAATTCTAAAAGTATTTATGCTGTTTTCCAAATATAATTGTGATGAGGTTTAATCAGTAACAAATTGTTCACTACTTGTTATGATATGGTCGGAAATTCAAGTACACATTTAGTATTCCTTCAAGAGGATTGATGAGAGCAGTTTCTACGAGTATCTATTTGTTGTTCCTCTAGTAAATTATATAAGTCTTTATCAGTACAGACTCGGATCTAATTTAAATATGAAAATTATATCAGAATAAAGCAACCAAATATATTAAACAGTATCTATTTGTAAGTCCAGACATTTACTTATACTATCTCAACGAGAATTTATGAGAACAGTATCTAATGTAAAACGTGCGGCTTTCCGTGGTTAAATAGCAAATGTTTCTATAAGAAACGAGCTGCATTAGGTTAGAACAGTTTTGATTTGCAATTGAAGATTACAAATTATAATGTTTGAATAGGGATTTATGAGATCAGTTTTTATGAGTATTAATGTTTTTTTTTCAGTAATATATTAAATGTGTTTTCATTTGTTTGAATGGGTAAAAAGAAAGGTCAGTTTTCAACTGCAATTACAAATACAAGTTTAATCACTTCGAATGGGGTTATATGCGATCAATTTCTAAAAGTATTTATGCTGTTTTCCGAATATAATTGTGATGAGGTTTAATCAGTAACAAATTGTTCACTACTTGTTATGATATGGTCGGAAATTCAAGTACACATTTAGTATTCCTTTAAGAGGATTGATGAGAGCAGTTTCTACGAGTATCTATTTATTGTTCCTCTCGTTGTTCCTCTAGTAAATTATATAAGTCTTTTTCAGTATGCATTCGGATCTAATTTAAATACAAAAATTATATCAGAATGAAACCCCAAATATTTTAAACAGTGCCCACCTGTAAATCTAAACATTTAAAGATAATATTTTAATGGGAATCCGCCAGAACAGTATCTAATGTAACGTGTGCGGTTTTCCGTGGCTAAATTTTAAAATTATTTGCAATAAATAAGCTTAAACGGATTCGAACAGTTTTCATTTGCATTTCTAGATGAATAGTTTTAATTGTTAAATAGGGATCTATGAGGTCAGTGTAATGTTTTTTTTTTTCAATAAAATGTGTTTTTATTGAAAAAAAAACATTACACAAAGACACTGACCTCATAGATCCCTATTTAACAATTAAAACTCTTCATCTGAAATTGCAAATTAAAACTGTTCAAATCCGTTAAAGCTTTTTTAATAAAAAATACTTTTAAAATTTAGCCACGGAAAGCCGCACGCGTTACATTAGATACTGTTCTGATTGGTTGTCATTGAAATATATCTTTAAATGTTTGGATTTACAAGTGGATACTGTTTAAAATATTTGGTTGTTTGATTCTGATATAATTTTTGTATTTAAAGTAGATCCGAATGCATACTGATAAAGACTCATATTTACTATTGGAACAACAAATTCATACTCGTAGAAACTGCTATCATCAATCCTTTCGAAGGAATACTAAATATATACCTGGAATTTCCGACCATATCGTAACATGTAGTGAACAATTTGTTACTGATCAAACCTCATCATAATTATATTCGGAAAACAGAATAAATACTTTTAGAAATTGATCGCATATAACCCCATTCGAAGTGATTAAACTTGTATTTGTAATTGCAGTTGAAAACTGACCTTTCTTTTTACCCATTCAAACAAATGAAAACACATTTAATATATTACTGAAAAAAAACATTAATACTCATAGAAACTGATCTCATAAATCCCTATTCAAACATTATAATTTGTAATCTTCAATTGCAAATCAAAACTGTTCTAACCTAATGCAGCTCGTTTCTTAAAGAAACACTTGACTTTTAATCACGAAAAGCCGCACGAATTACATTAGATACTGTGCTCATAAATTCTCATTGATGTGGTATAAGTAAATGTTTGGATTTACAAATGGATATGGCTTGACTCATTTTGCTGGTCAATTCGGATATAAACTGATAACAATTTCAACAGCAACTTTACCTAACTCTTATAGAAACTTATTGACCATATAGATTCTCATAGATAATTATTAATTTTAGATAATTTTCAATACGGATTGATGAGATTTTTTTGACAGGGATAGGAACCTACTTCGTTTTTTGAATGAAAATTTTTATTTGGTTGTTTAAAAATCTGAAAAAATTCATGGGTATGGAAACGGGCGAGAAAATGAGATTGGCGCAGGGGCCGGGTCGAAATTTTCAACGGTTTTCCAAAAAATTGGGGTGAAGGGAGAATTTTTTCAAAAAATTTCGAAAGTGCTTTTCGGTTTGATATATTTGGTTGTAAAGAAAAATTTAAGTGTGCTCGTTTTGTGGTTTCTGGGGTACCTTTTGGGGACCCTTTTCTATGGATATCTTGAAGTTCAAACGGGACGTGGGTCCCTCTTTTTTGCGGGATGTTTTGTAATATGGCGTCGTTAAATTTGGAAAATGTCGATTTTTTGTTTTCTACGAGAATACAAAAAATAAGGTCGATCGATTTTCCCGGTTTCGAGTTATGACGCGTTTCGTGGAGGTATGTCATAAGAAATCGAGGTCTCCTCCCACACAGCACAAGGCTGTCCGAGGGATGTACTATGGCAAATCCCATTTAGTATTTGGGCTTGCCTATGGACATCCTAATATCCCAGTTTGTATGCTTTTCGGCACTCTTTTGGCCATCCCAATGTCACAACTCGGTATCAGATAAAAGTAGTACGAGGGACGTCCTGAAGGATATACCGGCGCTTGTACTAAGGACGTACCAGGACATCCCGGGATATTTCGGGATGTCTTAAGTATTACGAATAGGCTGTACAAACTACATACTGAAGCGTCCCAGGATATCCTACGGACTGCAAACATATATCCACGGGCAACTTAATTTTTGTTTCTTGGTGGGATCCTCTGCCACATTTTCTTCTAAAACAAAGTCCGTAAAATCAACAAAATAATACAATTTTCCAGTATTTTACTGAAAAATAACCTCTACGCCTGTGATTTTTACGTTATAGGAGCGTAGAGGTTATTTTCGAGTAAAATACTCGATAATTGCATTATTTTGTAGATTTTACGGACACTATTTTAGAAGAAAACATGTGGCAAAGGATCCCACCAAGAAACATAAAAATTAAGAAAATGTCACAACCAACATTTAGACATTTAAAAAAATTGAATTGTAAAAATATTTAGAATTTTGGTCAAATATGCATATTTTTGAAATATTTGCACTTGCCTATTTTTCCTTATAACTTATACATAATTTCTTGGGTTTAAGGTCAGCTGAAAAATATTATTTTCTTACGATTCGATTTATTAACCATCGTCAAAGACACTACAATTTTATAAAAAAAAAACAGAAATATTTTGTATGTATATAATTAAGTGCTACTTAAATAATAATAATATTTTAATAATAGAAATAAGCTAAACACATTCAATATTTAAAAACATTTGTAATGTTAAAAATCGAACTTCTTAGAAAAATGTAAAATAAATACCTATATTACTTTTGCAAATTTAATAATAGCCGAATGTGAATTTTTAGGATGTAGCGCACCCCCACTTCTCTATTCTCTTCTTTGCCTCGCTTCTCTCTTTTGCACTTCTAGGATAATCTTTTAACAGCTTCTCTGCTTCGTTTTCCATAATATACTCATTCATGGGTGCAGCTAAAATAAACGTAGTTATTATTATTATTTGAACCACTATTATTAAAAAAATATATGAAAAGTGGGCAAGATAAAAATAATAGAAATTATTGAAGAATATACTTAGGTATGACCTATAGCATTCAGTGACTAATAATAATTTGTGGAATTATAAATTAAAATTCATAAAGTACATAGTACACTCTGGCAAATAGAATTTTAAGATAAAATATTGTAATAGGTCTCTGTATTTTCATGCAGTCTGTCCGTCCACCTGTGTTGAGCCTGATATTGTATTATATCTTCCCTTTAAAAGTGTAATAAAAGTTTCAAATAATTATCTTAAAGCACAATATTTACTTACTTATTTTCATCCACAGTTATAATTGCTAGTTGGTTTTAAAATTATTAACTAAGTAGGCACATTATTTATTTGTCGTCATTATCAATTCAATTTCATCAGGTTTTATTGTCACATTTGACAATACTTTCACGTGATTCACATTTTCTCTCCAAGCTAATTTCAGTATTCAATTCTTGAGCCAAATTAATATTTTATTTTGTACGTCTCTGTGATTGTAAAATATGGGAATGTGTATAAATCCTCCTTTGGCATTCTGAAAGTATAAAAAATCATATTAAATTTTCGTGGTTTCGAACACGACATTAATAACTAATTAAATATTCAATCATAATCAAGTAAATTTTTCATAACATGAAGTTTAATAGAGGTTATGTTATATTTTTATACATTTGTACTCACTTTTTATAGTCTGGAATAAAGCTGAATCAAATGGATAAAACACAAAGATACAACTTTAAAATATTTCAAATATTTAAATATTTGAGAAATAAAAACTATAAAACTAATAAAGCGTGGTTGCTGTGTGTTTGGAGTTTGGTTTGGGCACTGAGTTTGGGGTATTTGTTTTGGCCAGGTTGGCCGGCCGGAAATAAAAATGGCGCTTTATTTAAATATAATAGAGACCTAATATTAGGGTGCATTTTAAGGAGATTTAGGGCTCTTCATAGGATATCCGTTCTCAATCCCGTTCGAGGGGTAGACCGCTGCCCAGATTTTGTACACCAGATTTCCATTTTGTCTCGATTTCCAATAATTTCCACCAGATTTCCATTGATTTCCAATGATTTCCGATGATTTCCATTGATTTTCACTGATTTACATTGATTTCCAATGATTTCCATTGATTTCCAATGATTTCCAATGATTTCCAATGATTTCTAATGATTTCCAACGATTTTCAATAATTTCCATTGATTTTCAATGGAAACATGCGCAGGTATTTGAATTCTGATCCTCTGCGTATAAAACTCAGATTTCGGAGTACAGATCTGTATGAAATTATATGAGAAGTCATACTTAAAATACAAAGCACAATATATACCGTTTTTTCGGATAAAGAGTTATTAACAATGACAGCAAAATGCGGAGTTTTATGCTTTTTCGTCAATATCTTAAAATATGAACGAAATGTTAAAAATGTGCCTTTTCCTTTTCATAAAGAAAATTATAATTTTCTGTATAACAAAAAACACTCACTTTTAATAAACGCGTAATGCGGTACTGATTCATATTTGCATAAATACTGGTCGTTTCCTGTTAAATGTGTAGTGTAGATCCATTCTATATACTTGAGATATCCAGAATATTCACGATGGTGCTTTGCTTTATTTAACGAACATTCTTTTTCTCAGAACTTGACGATAGTAGCTGCAAGCTGATTGGTAAAAACCAAAAAAAAATATGAATAATTTTCTTCTCTTAAACGGCTCTTACGATTCTATTTAAATTTAACACATAAATACTTTCTTGGTACTATTGGTTAGTACCAACGGTAGAAAGTATTTATTTTTCATATTGATGAAATGGCATGACCAGTTACTCCAACAAAATGCAGAGAGAGAGAGGCTGTGAGGGGGTAGTAAAGAAATTAATAATTTTTTTCTGTAAACCGGCTCTAACGATTTTGATGAGATAGCATAATCAGCTGCTCCAAGAGAATACAGGGAGGGCGATTCTGTGGGGGCAAAGTGTAAAGAATTTAAAAAAAAATCTCTAAAACGGCCCACACAATTTTGATTAAAATTAACGCATAGATACACACTTAGTACCAGTGTGAAATGACATAACAGTTCCTCCTAGAAAATGTAGGAAGGAAGGTTGCGGAGGCAAGGTTTAAAGAATGAAACATTCTTTTCTCTAAAACTACTTCAACAATTTTGATTAAATTTGGCACTTGAATACTCCCTCAGTACCAGTGTACGATAGTATAAACTAGTTGCTCTTAAAAAGTGCAAGCAGGAAGGCTGTGGAGGGTAACTTTCAAATATTTTTTTAAAAAAATCTCTAAAACTGCCCTTACTCCTAAATGGGAAAGTTTGTCCGAGTTGTGTTGGACCGATTTTTGGTAGAGAATTAAATTCTCTAACAAAATGGTCATAAGTTACAGTTTTGATAATTGACGACGCCAAAGTCTCAAAAATGGGGTTCCTAGGTACTTGCTTTTCATCACTTTTTAAAAATCTGAAAAAGGACACATGAAATTGTCTCAGATGATACCCAAGACCTGAAATCCGCAAAAAACTATAACAATACAAAGAAGTTTATTTATGTAGTAACAACTGCTTAAACAGAAAATAAGACTGAAAAAACTGCTTTGCTATGAAAAGTGTTTTTTTAGAATCCATAGATGATCTGTGATTTTATTCAGACTTCAATCACATTTGAAACGAACGAGAAAAGTCGTAAGGTTTCTATAAAAAAATTTAAAAAAAGGTAAGCGCTTCGGTACATCATTCTCAAAATTTTGACGGCCGGTTCAAACTTATCTAAATATACAGGGTGTCCCGAAACTCCCGTCTTTCCCTTTAGGTGCTAATTCTCCATGCAAAAATAGTGAGAAAAGTTCCTATAAACATGTGTCCGGAAATGCTTCCTAAGGGAGCTACGGACCTCTAAGGATGGCGCAAAAATAGGTGTTTTTACTAATTATCTCGGAAATTATTTGGGACAACTTTATGAAACTTGGTTAACTTTTTTCGATTCATAAAGGTTATTGTTTCACGCCTACTTTGAAAAATAAATAATGCGCATTTAGCAAACGAATACGCAATATTTCGTTTAGACCGCTTTTACTCGAAAACGGCTTACTATATGGCTAATTGTAAAGAGGCCCTTTTTTATGCAGAATTAACCAGGGAATCATAATCAGGGATTAAAATACTAAAAATGTCAAATGGAAAAATTAATATGTAGGAACAAAGAACACCGACCCCTCGTCTCTCCGCCCCTGGATAAAATTAATTTTGGCTAATACTGTAAAACAATAACATTTAATAATCGAAAAAAGTTAACCAAGTTTCATAAACTTGTCCCAAATCATTTCCGAGATAATTGGTAAAAACATCTATTTTTGCGCCATTCTTAGAGGGCACGTAGCTCCCTTAGGAAGCATTTCCGGGCACATATTTATAGGAACTTTTCTTACTATTTTTGCATGGAGAATTAGCACCTAAAGGGGAAGGCGGGAGTTTCGGGACACCCTGTAGATACATAAACATTATTTTATAGAATCTTATGTTCACCAAAAAGTTAGTTAATTTTCAAGATAATGACGAAAAAGCATAAAAATCCTTTTTTTGTTGCTATTATCGATAATAATTTTTTTATCCGGCAAAAAACGGTGAACTACATACTTCACCATACTTCACAATAAGTTTGGTACAGAGCCATAAAGCAATTCCATTTTTTATTATGGCCCTTCCCAATCAGCACAAAGTTATCCACTGGACATCCTCAGGATATGAAGTTAGGTTAAAACAGATATCCTCAGGATATGTCCCCGATTTCCACAGGACATCCCTAGGAAGTCCAAGTGAGACTGTTTCAGATCTCCCGAGAATAGCCTGCGGATGCACTTTCTTACATCCTTGGGATGTATTTAGGCAATGTCTAGGCATTACCTACAGACATCCTATGGAGAGCTAAAAGGCAGATTTTCAGGATTTTACGATTTTCCGAGGACATCCTTAGGAGGTACAAAGTTATCCACTGGACATCCTGAGGAAATGAAGTCAAGTTTAAACAGATATCCTCAGGATATCTCTTAATTTGCACAGGACATCCCTAGGAAGTTCAAGTGAGAATGCTTCAGATCTTCTGAGAATAGCCTGCGGATGCACTTTCTTACATCCTTGGGATGTATTTATGTAATGTCTAGGCATTACCTACAGACATCCTACACACTAAAAAAAAATTGTTCGGAGCAAACAAAAATTTTGTTGCGTATACATAAAGCAATTTCTTGGTTGATGTTAATAAATTTTTGTTGCTTCAAACAATTTTGTTTGGGGCAACAAAAATTTATTAACATCAACCAATTGCTTTGTATATACGCAACAAAATTTTTGTTTGCTCCTAACAATTTTTTTTTAGTGTGTATGGAGAGCTAAAAGGCAGATTTTCAGGATCTTACGATTTGCCTTCGATCCCTCGATATCTACTCCTATTATTTTTTTAGTGTATTGAACAGAATCGGAATCAGTTCTGCTCAGAATACACAAAACACAAATTGAGATTCCACATAGAAAAGTATCTGAAAATTCCAATGACTTGAAAATTCTTATTATAAATTCACATTGAAATTTACTCCATGAACTACCAACTATTTTAATGATTTGAACGGCAGTAGGTATAGTACAAGTTTTCAAAGAAATTGCCTATGTAATAGCAAGTACTGATCTTTTTAAAGTAAATAAACTTACGTCGTACTTTTAAAACATTTAATGTGTACATAAAAAAAACAATTTCTATACATTTCAATAGGTAATATAAATCTTTATATATGTGGATAACAGGGAACAGAGAACGCATGATAGTCAATTTATATTGGGAAACAGGTTCAACAGACATCAAACAATTTAAAAGAGCCCTCATCATTCCTATGGGAAATTGGCTCTTGGTGGGATTGTCTAAATTTTTTTGCTGTAGATTTGGACTTTTCCTCAATTTATATAGGCATTCAAGAATGTTTACTTTTAAACCATTAATGGGAACACGCAAAACTTTTAATATTTATATGATTTGATTCTCTCTGTGCTGTAACAACTGTTTTGATAATTAATTTTATGAAATATGTTGCATTTGATGTAAAATTGATTTAAAAACAGTGCAATTTTACATACCTGGAAAACGAGTCTGACCTCACAATATGAACCGACAATATATGTAGTGAAGTCAGACTATTTATGTTCTTCCCAGACCTTAATAAAATGAGACATTCACATTTTGGCATTAAGCAATATTTAGAATATTTAATTACGGATTTATTCATTTTAAATCAAAATGTAGGACAAATTTGCAAATGAATAAACACTGAAAATACTAATTTCACCACTCTGCTGATAGGAGGAAATAAATTGTCTGACGTCACCACATATATATCATCAAATAACTCGCTTTACTGCGTATGCTTTACTGCGTATGCAAAATTGCACTATTTATTGCACTATTTCAAATTCAATTTTATGCCAAATGCAACATATTTCAGTGAGATAAATAATCAAAACTGTTGTAACAAAGTGAGAATCTAATTATACCAATATTGTCTATAATTAATTATTTGTGATATATTCATGATTTCTTACTGTTTGTTTAGCCCAGTCAATAAACGTTCAATAAGGGGGTCTAGAGGGAAATGCCGAGATCACAATTTTTGACTTCAAGGCTGTGTTTGGACTATTTTACCAAAAGTCCCCGAACGTAGGAGGTGGGGGCAGGGGCACGGAGAAGGACCCGGTTTTTGGTTTTTCGCTCATATCTTGACAAAGGTTAGCCCTAATCAAAAAGTGGATATATGCAAAATTAAAGCTGACTAAATTTTCTACAATAATGTTTCTATTAATTTTTTTCGTGTCTGTTATGGTTCAGTAATGGATTGTATATCTTCTAACTGTATTCTAACTTTATTAAAATTTTATTATAAATTGAAAATAAATTTTAATAATCATCATAGAAAAATTTTCTTGTGCAGGTATCCATTTCACAGCAGACTGAACTCAAATATAGAATAAAAAATGTCTTTGCGTCTGCAAGTGTGTGTGCGTGCGTGTATATGTATGTGTGCGTGTATACCATTTCTTGTAAGTATGATAACTTCTGTTAAACTTAAAATATTTAATTACAATTTGGAACATATGTAGAACAGCATATTACAATAATCTCTATTGAAATTGGGCCATATCTATAATACATGGTGATAACTAAAGGCCTACAAACTCTCACATCATAATAATCTTATTAAAAATACCATGTTCCATATTTTAGGATAACATTGATATATCATCTAATTTAAATAAAGTTGGTTTGCCTAACATACACCCGGTATATTGTGGTTTATAAATTATTTTTATTTTTGTATGCTTTGTAATATTTTGCTAAATAAAACCTATTTTACATATGAGAGTTTGTAGGCCTCTGGTTATTACAATGTATTACAGATATGGCCCAGGGGTTATTGTAATATGCTGTTTTACATATGTTCCAAATTGTAATTAAATATTTTAAGTTTAATAGAAGTTATCGTGTTTACAAGAAACGGTATACACGCACACACACACTTACAGACGCAAAGACATTTTTTATTCGATATTTGAGTTCAATCTGCTGTGAAGCGGATATCTGTACAAGAAATGTTTTTCTACGATTATTAAAAATTTTCTTCGATTTATAATTAAATTATAATAAAGTTGGAAGATATACAATCCATTACTGAACCATAACAGATACGAAAAAAATTAATAGCAACTTTATTGTAGAAAATTTAGTCAGTTTTAATTTTGCATATAGCCACTTTTTGATTATGTCTAACCGTTGTTGAGATATGAGCGAAAAACAAAAAACCGGGACCTTCTTCGACCCCCCCCCCCCCCCGCGTTCGGGACTTTTGGTATGTTTACCACCAAACACCAGGGCCGGTTTTGTGACTAGGACTCATAGGCCCGGGCCTAGGGGCGCCGCTTTGTGGGGGGCGCCATTGTCTTTCGTCTTAGTGATTGGCACCTATAACAGGGAAACCCCCTCCCGGCTCTTCAAAAATTTTTCCAGACTAAAAAAAGTTTTTGTGCCTTGCCCATAAACTAATAGCAAGCGGGAGGGGGCGCAAAATTGACCTGGGCCTAGGGGCAATTTATATCTAAAACCGGCACTGCTAAACACAGTCCTGAAGTCAAAAATTGTGATCTCGGCATTTCCCTTTAGAAACCATTCATTGACTGGGCTAGTTGGGTATTTTGCCAATTTCTGTAAAAATATTTTACCAAATGGATTACACAGAGGCAAGTTTTTAATACAAAATGTCTCACACCTAAAATATATAAACTGAAACAAAAATGTTAAATGAGAAATAAAAAAAATAAATTGAATGCTGTTAATGTTTTGGAAAATATATATTTTTTTTCTGTTTTCAAAACTTTCACTTTTAAGAACGTCAAACATGACAGTTTATGGCTTACGTATTTCCTTAGTCACATGAGACATTATAGTATTAAGTATCAAGAACATAAAGGACGTTTATCTGTCGACGGCAATTTTGCCGGAGACTGGTACAATCCTTAACATTCAAGATGCTTATACTGTTTTTTTTCTGCAAATCAAACTTCAACTAAAATAATTTTATTTCTACTAAATAAACGAAAAGTCAAACGTGACGTTTGATCAGTAAACATAACCTACCATCTTGGCAACAAATATTGTAAATAAACAAAAAAGTTCGATCGTGCAAAAAATTATATTTATTTTATTTTTACGTACTTCGTCTCTGAGGATCAGCAACCAGCTGGTACAGAAATCTATAGAATAACTAGACACACATTTATCCTCATTTAACAAAATAATAGCGGATTCCTTAAATTGTCTTTTAGTTACACTGCTTTCTTTTTCAAAGTTTTTCGCAGAGTCTCACTGGATCCTATGATTGTTGAAAAAAGAAAACCACACACTTAAAAAGAAAATTTAAGAAATCCGCTACTATTTTGTTAAATGAGGACAAATGTGTTTCTAATTATTCTATAGATTTCTGTACCAGCTGGATGCTGATCCTCAGGGACGAAGTAAGTAGAAATAAAATAAATATCATTTTATAACTCACATGACTATGGAAATACATTAACAAACTATTGTTTCAATTTATATATTTTTAGGTGCGAGACATTTTGTACTAGAGATATTAAAAACCAGCCTATCTGATTAATTTAGCACAGAGATTTCTTTCATTAAAATTTTTAAATAATTTTTTAATTCTTAGGTTTAGTAAAAGAATATGACATAATAATAAAAGCTGATAACAAAATGATCCTTAGACAAAACGTTAAAATAAATTTAAATTGTTTGAAGCCACTGCTGAACTTGATCCCCAAGAAGAATTTTATAGTTTCAAGTCTTAATTTTCTTTATTTCCCCCTTTTTCTTTTTCCGTGTCCTTTATCCTTTCCTTTGCATGGCGAAGCCAAGTTTTTATGGCTGCTTCGATAGTTTTCTCGGAAAGAAATTTTTCGTTTTTTAAAACAGCTTCTGAAAAGATACAAATGGCATGGAATCAAAATCGCCTTCATCAGGTTCTTATACTTATTTACTTAAAATGTATGATTTGAAATTAGAACATATATTAGCCAGAGACTGCAGTCAGCTAATTCGATACAGCTTATGCGTTGTTGAATTACCCTTCCCTACAACGAAATCGCTTTACGGTACTTTAAAACAGCGAACCGTTGCTATGGTTTTTATTTTGATTTTACAGTGATAACGAATCAACTATTGTATTAATGATAAACGCGTTCGCTTTAGTGTATTCATACCGACTAAAAAATTACTGTAACCTATATTACATTAACGTTTGCCTGATTTAAAAGAAAATAAAGACAAGTTTTGATTTAGCTGACTATAATCAGACAATAAAAATAATTTTGAAACAAAGTTAAAATTAAGAAAACAAAGTCGTTTCAAATATTTCAAACAATATTCCACAAATAGTACATACATTATATAACAGGGAAGAGAAAGACCTTATTTTTTCAGGTGTAATTTGAATTTAAATACATCAAGGGAAAATTGGGTTTTCTCTCAAGGTGTACATTTCCAACATCAGGAGTAGAAACACGTAATTTCATAAATAAAGAATTGTAATTAAATCGGAACTAGATTATAATATTTGAGCTCTTTCAACCACAACAAAAATTATTGAAAAATAAAACAAATATAGCAAATCAAGACTTACGATCCAAAAAACTATAAATCCAAGTATAATGATTAACCTAGTAAATATTAATTTCAGCAGTGATTCAATGGTAAAACTAAGAAATATTTGTCTCACCTCTTGGTATGAAATGCTTTACTACTGTCACAACTTTAACACCATGAATCAATTTTTTCTACCAGTCGTGGAAAAAATATTTAATTTAATAATTGAAAAACGCATCCGGACTTACCAATAGTTGCTTTCGCCAGGGTCAGATTTTTGAAACAATTTTTATTTCTTAAACCTAGCCAATTATATGTTGCTGCTAAATCATTAGTTAGTATTCTCGAATAAATTCTCTTAATGGCCTCGTACTCGCTGTTTCCACCTATTTTTTGTATGTATTTTACCTAAAAAAAATTGATGTAAAACATTTCTTCAATAAAAATTTGTTTTATCAGTAAGGGTGTGTTATATCGTTGTGGTTTAATATTTTTATTGTTTAAATATCATGGATACATTGTTATTATAATTATTTTTTATATAACCTTAAAAAGTACTATTTTAGTACTATACCTTAGCCGAGAAAGGAGGATGGCGATAAATTGAACGGTCAATAGTGTCAAAGCCCTTGTAAAAATTATCTTGAATTACCTCCAAATTTAAACACCAATAGGATCCAGTCGCACACACTGATAACATGCTCATATGCTCCTTTCCTGGCTAATGTATAATAACAATTAAACAAATGATTAAAATTGCAAAAGAAATGGTCAGGTCTATACAATGTGAAGCTGGAACAGTTTTAATGTTTTCATCGTGACAAATTCCAAAGTAAATTTCAAGGTTCAGATTTCTAGACATCCCATAACAGTGCATTTTTTTAATTAAAAGCATTTTTTGATTAATATTATAAATTGAGTCACATTAACTTATTTTAGGCAGCGGAACCACATTCATAATTTTCGTAAAATTACTCTTTATATTTTGTAAAAATGTTGCATTTGAAAACTTACAAAATTTGCATAAGTAGTGTTGTCCCCCAAATGTGCCTCAAAAGCTGTTAATTGTTCCATATTTTCCAGCAGAAAATTATAAACAAATAATTGGTCCTCTTCAGATCTTTTAGGGGGCTTATTAATAATTTGGAAGATATTCGTTATGTCTACTGACAGGTTGTCCAGTTTCACCGAGATCACATTAAGCTGCCTTATGATCTGATGCTGGAACTCTAAAAATCATAAAACTATAAATATTTATTATTAACAAATTGTTCATCGACTTAATAGAATTTGGCTTTAGCACCAAAAAACCTAAGAAAACAACAAAAATGAATTTTAATTATTTTAAAACTAATAAAAATAATAGGTAGCAAGTAGGCACTCACGTTTATTAGCTGGGTCTTGATGAGAACCTAAAATATAAAATTTTGTCGATAAAAGAAGTATTCTTATTTTTTAATAATCTATAAATAGCAATTAACTTTTTCAAGTCAATATTTTGTTTTAACTTTTTTGTATTACTTCTCAAATAAGCAAGAATATATGCTTATCTGTCACTTTAAAAAAATTAAACTAAAACTAGAAAAAACAATGGAATAACTAGTAACTATTCATATCAAACATTCTAAAACACATATCTCTTTATAATAGATGAGCAAATAGATAATTTTATAATTTTAACTATTTGGTCAAGTAATTTAAATTTTGGCATGGCACTAACCATTTCATAATTTTGATTCATAATGGAAAATGGCTTCCAGTCAACTTATGTCAAATTGTGATATGTTGCAGATCAAAAGTTCTCATAGGCACAACTCTTGAAAATGGCTGAATTTCGATCTACAGGGACTAGAAGAAGAAAGATGAGGTAGGCTTATAACTATAATGAAAGCTAATTAATTTAAAAAATCTGTCAGCAAAGTTTTAAAGTACGCTTATTCTATTGGGCGGGTTGCCTTTGTTGCAGCGACACGGCGAAGCTAGGGAAGCACTCTGCCTCCCCAGCGCCTATTATGTAGCTGTAGATCGAAATTCAGCCACTCTCGAGGATTGTGCCCATGAGAACTTTTGATCACCACAACTCGAACTGCAACATATCACAATTGGAACAAATCGACTAGGAGGCCTTTTCCATTTAAAATGTGCGGGATCCTTTTCATAAATTCCTCTTTAGCATTGAAAAAGATCAAACAACAGATTAATTACCTTCATTTTGCCCAAAACTTCCGGAACTTTCTGAACATCGATCTTCCCTTTGCGTAAAAACTGAAATAAATATAAATAAATAATGAAAATCTCAAGGACATCAGTTGAAATGAAAAAATTACTTCCTCCGGCTTTTAATGTTGAGAGTTGATTTAATTATTTTTGAGGAACACAGCAACTTAACAAACCATTTTAAAATACTTTCAATACCGTTGGGTACAGGACATAGTGGTACATTTAATTCTTTTTCACGTAATATTTCATCTTTGCTATTACTAATCTTTTAAAAACATTTAAACTGTTAAATAAATGCGTGTGAGTATACATACCTAGCTCTGTATTTGAAGAGGCTTGGCAGTTTCTTGGATCTTTTCTATTCGGTACAGATTGTGTTGAGGACTCTGTAATTAATTAATTAATTAATTATCATAAAGTTACATCTGAAATTCAATTATTATTTTATGATTCCGCTGAGGGTATACCAATCTTATTATTGAAACTGAAAATGATACGATTACTTGAATGGTAATAACTGACAAACTGACCACTGCAGATAAATTATCAAAATCTGACTACTTTAACAAAATAATTCAGCATTAAGTGCTGACTTTTTTGTCGAACATCCTATAAATATTATGCTTTGAAAAATTTAAAAAGTGGGTTTTATCTCGTTTCTTTTTCCAATGCATAATGTTAAATGGACAATTTAAGACTACTTCCCTCTCTTTCCAGGAAGCGCTACACACGAGTAGAAAAATGCTAAATTCCGAAATGAAAAAATTCTAATTTTAAATTAGCTCTCAGTCGAATTTTGTGAGATTTGGATATGTTGTAGTTTTTGCTTTTCTGAGCAATCCTCCATATTTTTCTTTTTTTTACGTCGTATAAATTATTTTCAGTGGAAAAATAGCTTTGTACATATATTTCAAGAAAACAGAAATAATCCCGATATAGATAGGGGGCTGACAGGGTAGCAATCCACAAAAAGTAAAATATTCTTTTTGTAACTTTTTAATGTCATTTGTGCATTAACCATTTTCGGTGGAATAACAGCTACCCAGTGAACACACATATGGCTGTTACGTACCAAAGAGAGATTGTCAAGGTAACACACACCATATTACCAAATATATCTCCGTTATATAAACCATCTTCAAATGCTATATACATTTAAGTTATTAACAAACATGCCTGTTTGTTAAATACAAACATTATAATATGTGATTTTTACATAACTGCTGCATTACAATAACAAGTATTTTGTATATTTATCAGCTATATAACATATATGTATTTCTGTAATCAGTATGTACGTTTAAAGTTATATTGCTTGTGTGTTAAATAATAACATTAAAATATGTGATATTTAGATAATTACTACATATTACACATCAACCCATCTTATATGTTTACACCAGATATAACATTTATATATTTTGTGATCATCATGGACATTTTAAGTTTTTCTACAATTACATTACACATATATATTTAATCATGTAATTTGGTAAACTACAAACGTGAAACAAGCTAGCTTACATATGGAATGTCAAAAAAGTTTGGTTAAGTATATATATTATGTATATTGTTTTGGTGTAGTAGTGAGTGTGCTGCTATAGTTAGGTTATAACATCAGTGACCAGTGTAGTTTAATCAACATAATAATAGCATGCCCAATGAAAATGAGAAGCTCTTTTACCAATTAACGCTTGTGATATTAAACAAAAATGTCTTCAATTGCCATTAAGTGGTAATGAAAATGTAATTGTGCCTATATAATACTTGATGACTTATTCGTTTAAATACTATATAAATTTATTAAAATAGTGATTAGTGTTACCGGCCGTTTTATTTTTATTTATGTATCTAATAACAAAAAATAAAACTCGCCGATCAAAAACTAGTTTGATAATCCCGTATCTTCATACAGTTGGATAACGTTTTAATATTGTGATGTTTTAAATTTCCCGGTAAATCTGGTTATAAAATTATTATAGGACATCTCTTTTGCACTCTGTATTACATAGTTCGTGCTAGAAAAGGATACCAAATTAACTCAAATATCCCTAACTATACCTAACAAAATAACCTAATCCTAATATTCTAACCTAACACAAGTGACCCTGAAGGAGGTGCAACGTGACTTCTAGCGTGCGTTTTAACATGTTAAATATCGTGTTTGTTTTTGTGTGGAATCAAGTTCAGAGATCAAAACTATTGTAGGTAAGTACGTAGAAGTGTAAATCATTAGCACCCCGGTGCAGTGTTAAGTCGCTTATTAGGTACCTACTTATTTGTTGGAGTTTTATTGACATGTTTCCCAATTTTGGGATTGAAATTTAATGAAATTTAACTAAGCTCAAGCCACAGAAAAATTATAGGTTCTTTATTGTAGCTTAAATTGTATAATCACAATCATTAAAATTACACATTTATATAAGTAATAAGTGGAAACAATGTCCTTGGGCAACGATGTAACATATTGTAGGTATATACTTATACAAATCCGAGTACAAATCTTTTATAACCAGCATAAAACTTAATATAAATATTGAAAAACTGGTCATATTCGATCACTCTTGCTATAAACTGCTGCTGCTATAGGGATTTAACCTATTTATGTCATCATAGATGTCTATGTCTAATTTTGTGTAATTACTAATTAAAAATAATATCTCGTAAAGGTAAAGACAAAGAATTTCTAAAAAAGTTAGAAATTGCTTTTAAGTAAATAATACACAAGAAAGTTATAAAATTTTGTCATAAACTATTGTTCTAGCTGCTGTTAATGAAACGTTCCCACATTGTGAAAAAGAATTTGAGAACATCTCTAGTGAGTGGTTCAGACTGTCAAAGCAAAGGCTACAGAGAGAAAACAAGAAGCTGCAGCAGTTATTGTACCATAATTTATTGAGATATGTATGAAAAAAGGAAACCAGGCGCCAAAAACTAGTTTTAAGATAATTAAGTTTTAAGTATTAGTCTGCTTGCAAATTCATGCTGACAGGTTTGTCTGTAACTAAATTTTTTTTATATATAGGAAATTTGTTTTCGTCATTATCTGAGTATTATTGTCACGTTTGTTGAATTTTTCTTGTTTCTAATAAATTTTTAGCTCCTTTTTAAATAATTGAAGAATTCTTGTTTTTTCTTTAACTATTTTCGTTCAAAATTTTAGTTGATACAATTAAACTTGGATAACCATACATTAAACCAAACTTTATTCGGATGTTAAATATATAGTTCAAAAAAGCATTTATTCAGTCACTAGAGTAAATAGGTAATAAAACTAAAAATTACCTGTGTTTAATATATAGATAATATAATAACTCGACTGTCAAAAATAGTATATTTTGTGTATGTAGGTGTATAGACACTTAGAAAATGCAAAGTGTCGTACTTCTCATTAATATGCCTGCGATTTTCATTTCTACTGTTCGTTTACGTCTACATCAAAATCAATAGTGTTATTGTAGCCTTCAACGTCACCCTCAAAATCCACAGTTTTTAAATGTTGTAAAAGCCCGAGCATCATTTGGAACAAACTTCATTAAGCTTTTAATGTCTACCTTTTTCCCTGAAACTTCTTTCAATGTAAGATAAAGCCGTTCTGTTATACCAAAAACTTATATACTTTTCTTGTCTCTATAGTAATCATGCTAATGTTTATTTCTTCGTAATTTACAGCGGAATGAAAATGATTCATGTATACTGTCAGACTTTTCTTTATTTTTTAACTTATTACACAGCTTGCAATCAGCTAACTTTTTCTGTATATGTTATTTTTCTTCAGCTATTTTATCTTCTATGTTTTCTGTTAACCAAAAGTTTGCTTGTAATAAACCAAACTATATAGTTTAGAGAATGTGCAATTTGGCATTTAGTTCCTTTATTAATTTGGCAGTTGGTTTATTTTTGATTAACTCATTATATGTATAAATGCAGGTAACCTTCTTGTATGACTTTGATTAATATATTATTATGATATATGTATTTTATGAATATAAAAATTATTTATTTTAGATTGGCCTTTTTTTACATCTAGTTTTTCCTTACTTGAGCCATATTAAAACAGTAGTACAAGGTGTCCCCGGATGGGATTACGTATACGACAAATGACCTAAATTTTAATTTTTAGACAAAAAGTCACTATAAAAATTTCCGCATTTTTAAAAAAATACGATTTATGTTAAAAAAATTATTTTTTTTATGAAGGAGCAGGGCGCTTAAAAATTCCAAAAATATGAATTTTGCCTAAGAGTAAACTACCTTTATTTTTCATTTTTAATAAAAAAGCCATTTGAAATACTTTTCTTTCATAATCCTAAATTTTTTAGTATCCGTTACGGAAAAATACGAAAACTGAGGCGAGGCATTGAGGAAAAAGACGTATTAAACAAGATTTAATAAACAATTTTTTCAAATTGCATTTTGCTTAAAAATGAGAAAAATAAAGGTAGTTTGCTCTTGGGTAAAATTCATATTTTTGAAATTTTTGAGCGCCCTGCATAAAAGAGTACATTTTCTTAACATCGTATTTCT
Organism: Rutpela maculata; assembly: GCA_936432065.2. Taxonomy (NCBI): domain Eukaryota; kingdom Metazoa; phylum Arthropoda; class Insecta; order Coleoptera; family Cerambycidae; genus Rutpela; species Rutpela maculata. The sequence goes on along the minus strand of OW386287.2, from coordinate 117,504,151 downwards.
TTAAGAAGCAAAATTTTTTATAGTGACTGTCGAAAAACTAAAATTTAGGTCCACTTGTGGTATAGGTAACCCCATTTGGGGACACCCTGTATATTATTTGCTACCCCCTTGTGCATATACCACAGAAATTGCATGTTATATGGCACACATGTAACATCAGAACATATTTTAAGGTAAATATTTTGAAATACAATATATGTCTTTTACATGTATGTTATATATTTGCCACATACGAGTATGTTACAAGTTATGTTGCCATTACATGGCTATAACTTTTTTTGTGGCTGAAATTTTAAGGTCCATGTACCTTACATTTACCATACATCCAATATCCTTGGATATAACATGTTGAATAGATTACGTAAGAGAAACATACCAGGTATGTATCCGTGTTCACTGGGTATATACATATATTTCAAGAAAACAACAAAATCCGATATAGGTAGGGGCTGACGGGGTAGCAATCCACAAAACCTAAAATAGAATAGCTATATACATATATTTCAAGAAAACACAACAAAATCTGATATAGAGCAATTCACAAAAACTAAAATATTCTTTCTGCAACTGTTTTAATATTGTTTGTGCATTAACCATTTTCGGTGGAATAATAGCTATATAGATATTTCAACAAAACAGAACAAAATCCGATCTAGGTAGGGGCTGGCGGGCTAGCAATAGCTATTATGTCAAAGAAAATGGTTAATGCACAAACAATACTAAAAAAAGTTACAAAAAGAATATTTTAATTTTTGTGAATTGCTGTCCGTCAGCCTCTACCTATATTGGATTTCGTTGTTTTCTTGAAATTTATATATATTATTCCACCGAAAATTGTTAATTCACAACCGATATTAAAAGTTACAAAAAGAATATTTTACTTTTTGTGGATTGCTACCCCGTCAGTCCCTATCTATATCGGATTTTTTTCTGTTTTCTTGAAATATAAAGCTATTTTTCCACTGAAAATTATTTGTATGACGCAAAAGAAAGAAAAATATGGAGAATTGCTAAAAAGATTGCTATCTTCACTCCGCCAAATTTGTATGCTTATTGTGACGTTCAAGCCCGCATAACTTGAAAAGCAATCATAGCAGTGACTTGTGCCCATGAAAACTTTTGCTCAGAAAGGCAAAAGCTATCACGTATCCAAATTTCAGAAAATTCGACTGAGAGCCAATTTCCATAAGGTTTGTGGGGGTCCTTATACAATTATTAAGTTTTAATTATGAAAATTATTATTACGTACAATTAAAAATGAATACATAAAATCTTAAGACATTTCAAAAATAGTATACTTACTTGCTGGTAGTTTCGCAGTAGCTTCATTTCTATTTCGTGCGGACTGATTTACAAACCCTGTAATCAAAATATTGTGTTAATTATGAAGCATTTATCTAATAACAGGAACATTCTCTTTACATTTTTAGAGATGTAATAACTTTATATTCATAAACATCCATAAGCCTCATGGCTATTTAGTTACTTTTGCCTGTCCAAACCAATGTTTTTACTTTACTCCAATGATAATAATTTGTTTTATATTAAGTATAATGAATACACTAAACTGAGCCGAGCAGAATGTAATTTTAAGGATTTATTCGGTTTTAGAAATTATAGTGTCAAATGGTTTATAGATATTTATGAAGGTTCTGTTATGTACAATAATATTCATGGTTTTCAAAATTTTACTGAGACAAAATTAAATAGCACAAGTAACTCGCAGTGGAAAGTATTTAGAACCTCATACTACAGAAGGTGAACTAAATACACTTAAAATAACGGAAACTATTACGGGTAAACCAATAATTTTTATACTTAGGTATATACCAAATAAAAAGTTTACCCGTCGTGTAAAAACAATTTTTTCAAAGTCAAGAATAGATATTTGTAAAATAAATAAATAAATAACTATTTTTATCAGGTTGTTGAAAAGGAATGTTGTTTATTTGCTACAAAAATGTTTAGAAACATTTTCATGAGCAGTAACAATTTCTAAAAGTAACCGGAAATTTGATTTTTGTCTACTTAACTTTAATTTCTTTTATAGGTTAAATCAAGGACTGAGTCATTACCTTTGGGTAAGGATGGTATAGGTATACCTAATTCATCATCTGATTCTTCCTCACTGCTGCTTAGAATTTTTTTTTTTGGTCGCCTTTTTCCTTCATCCACTTCAGAATTCGAATTGATATCTGATGTATATGTAGCCTTTTGTGACTTAGCTCGTGCTTTTAATAAATCATCTAAAATGTAATAAAACAGTTGAACTATTAAGCAATATTAAATTTCTTAAAAATATTGTTCCTAGTTTTTATGCATGAATATATTACTTCCACATCCAGTGGAAGTATAGTAACGACAAAAAATTTTTTTAAAATTTTTATTGTTCAAATAGGCTTAGAATGCCATGAAACGTCGAGATTTTAAGTTTGAGAAAAAAAAATTTCTGTCTGTATGTAACTTTTTTTGTGCGCACGTTTACTCTGGAACCGTTCGAGATATTGACTTGAAATTTGGCCCCACCCCATTATTAAAGGGAATGAAAAAAAAATGTGATTTAGTATGTGTACAAGAACCAGAAATCTCAAAATAATTTTTTATTTTATCCACTCCCACTACCACCCCCTATCACCACCCCCACCCCACTACCGATATGGGGTATCGTTTTATGGGTTTTTGGGGTAGAGGATTTCAAATATTATATTATTAAAGTTCCATAAACAATTATTTCCACATACAAAATGTTTCGTTGTGAGTGACTTGGATAGAAAATCTGGATGTGGAAGTAGTGATTCCTTGGGCACAGAGCTGGAGTACTTCAAATAAAAGTAATTGAAAAAAGTATTTCAAATACTTTCAGTATTTGAAGTACTTTGCTTCAAATCCTTTCGATTCTTAGTATTTGGTACTTGGTATTTGAAATACTTTGCTTCGAGTATTTGGATTTGGTATTTGGTTTTCAGAAATACTGGTATTTGAATTACTTTGCTTGGTATTTCAAATACTCTCCGGTATTTCAAGTACTGTCCCGGTATTTGAAGTACTAGACTTAACAATTTATAGTATTTGAAATATGTTTTTTGATATTTAAATTAGTTAAAAGTATTTGAAGTCCTTGCAGTTCCATGTTTTAGATATTTTAAAAAACAAATTTCACTAAAAAATTGTTACTGCATAGCTGTTTTTATTCAGTAATCAGTGTTAACATTATGTGGGCAGTGGGGGATTTAGGGGGTTGGATATAGAGGCTATAGCCCAGGGCGGTAAAATCCAGGGACGGCAAACTTTTTGAAAAATAGCAAAGGCACATAAAAGTAAAAAAATATTATTATTAGTATGTACTAAGTATCAGAACATTAATTTATTTAAGAATGTGTTTTTTATTTTAACTAGACTAAAGTTCCTTATTATAGTCAACTGTACAGGGTGGTCACGCGAACGTTATTTTTGGAGTTACGTAAAAATGTTTAAAAATAAAAGTTATGAGAAATCACGTTTATTTTCCAAAAATCATTTCAGAAAAACAATTAAAAGTCAAATTTCTGAGATACGAGCTTTACTTTGGTTTTTTTTAAATGGAATACCCCATATATTTTTACACCATTAGAAAGGCCATAGAAAAACCTTTTTCAATGATGTATAGCGTATGGAATTTTTCTTAAAAACTATAGTAGATATTATAAGTTTTATATTTTGTTACATTAAGTCATGGTAGTCCGAAATAGTAGTTTGGGCAACAAGAGTGGATTTGATATCCATATCGCACGATAAAGAAGTTTGAGCACGATGCCGTAGGCGGAGTGCTCAAATCTTTTGAGTGCGATATGGATAATCCACTCGAGTTGTATGTACAGCATACTTTTTCTACGACCAGCTTAAAAAACTACAATATTTATTAAACATTAATATATTACACAAATACACACTGACAGTTACTTTGACAGCTTACACACTAATTTGATTTTAAAATGAATAGTTGCATATGTACTTAATACACGAACTGTGATTGGTCCGTTTCATTTCATATCCATCCTAGAACTGATATGAAATATATCCGTTCAGTTACCTGGAATTGCCTACTTATCCATTCTACAGACTGTACAGAAAACAGTAAATTTACATAAGGGAGTAGAAAAAATATATATCAATTATTGAAATTCTCCATTTTATTTAAAATAAAGTGAAATTAGATACTAACATGTATCTTGACAGAACTAACATATTGTTTATTTTAATTTACATTCTTTTGTTTTCCATGGATAATTTGATAAATTGTAAATTTATAGTAAATTAGACAATTTTTTTTAAGATAAATACCATGTATATAATTAAAAAGCTTTTTCTTATGGCTTTTCAAATGGTGTAAATATATATTGGACATTATTTTAACCAAAATGTATACATTTTTTTATTTTGATTACATTTTGGACTTACGGTTTTTGGACAATTCTGAACAAGTTTCATTAACAAAATTTTCCGATAAAAATATGCCTAATATGATTTTTTTATTTTCCCCGCATATATTGGTACTGCAGGTGGCTTTGTATTTATAGGAAGCGATTGCTTTTCTGGTCATAAGTAGATCCTAATTGGTTCCATACTTAAGTAAAATTTGATTCAAATCGGAAAAAAATGAAAAGTTATTGGGCTGTTACCATTTCAAGTGAAACACACTGTATAAAAGCCAGTGATAAAAAAAGAATTGAATTAAAAATTTTTCAATACTTAAATGACTCTGACACCCAACTTACTTCTCAGTAAAAACAGTTTTTTATCTGTTTAATACATGCCTTGCATCATCAGCTGTAGAAAGACTCTTTTCATTTACTGAAATTATAAATGCTCCTAGAAGAAATGCATTAACCAATGGAAATTTCGAAAATTTGGTGCTATTGAAAGCTAATGGAAATAGATAGATCTCAATTTTATTATTTGTACTTGTACTTACCTAAAATTATTACTATGTTTTATATACAGTATCGGAAAGTCCTGGCTTAGGTGTTGCATAGTTTCAACGACTTAACCGACCGCCCACAATAAAGGCGTCTACCAGAGCTCTAGCACAGGGGCAAATAGTGACACAAATCATCAAGGCGGAAACAAATTGAAATTCCACAGATAGGCTGCCCACGCACATGTGGTGGGGAAAGCAGGTGGCACGATTGTAGGATGTGTTATATGATAAAAAAGAATAGAATAGTTGCTTTATTCTCGCTTGCTCTTATTGCCTATACCAAAGCGAACATTTTCCGATAGTGTATAAGTTGATTTTCTTTATTACTTTCCTGACATTTGAAGGGAAATCGACCGCAGCAATATTTATTTTTGTTGGTTTTTATATTTATATAATAATAATAATTTTTTCTATTGTTTTTGAATGATGCTGAGTTAAAGAAAGCTGTTAATAAATAATAATAATAACAAATTATTAAGAGAAAAACTTAATAAATAAAATTTTTTATGGGTATTGGAAGAACTGTGGAGCATTTGAAATATGTTAAAGTACTTGAAATACTTGAGTATTTGAAATACTTTAGAGTAATTGAACTACTTTGAGATTTGAAATACCTAGTGAAGTACTTCAAATAATCTGAAATATTTGAAATACGGTACTTGCGATTTACTTGAAGTACTTTCGACAAGTATTTGGTATTTGAATTACTTTGCTTCAGGTCATAGTACTTGGGAATTGGAGCAGCAAGTACTTTCTCAGGTACTTGGTATTTGGTACTTCAAGTACTTTCATTGGGTACTTTCAACAGCTCTGCTTGGGCAGCGGTTTTTTTAAATACTAAATATTTGTTTCATGTACTATTAGTAAACTAATAAATGAATAAAATTACATACCATAAATTTTTTCATTTAATCTCCTGATACAGAAAACTGGCCAATTTTCATCGGGTTCTTCACATAATGTTATTGACGTGGCTAATTTTGCGCCCTTATATGGAGGCCAATGACAAAGATTATTTTCTAATAGCCATTTTACAGGCACACACTCCGTGGTGTTTTCTTTCGAAAAAATTACAATGGCCCACATTTTCCTAAAGCAAAAATATAAGCACAAAAGATGTTTTTAAGATTAATTTAAGGCCTAATATTACCATAATTATCATATATAACAATAATAAAGATCTCTAGTCAACAACTTTGTGTGTAAGGAAGACATAATTTAAAAGCACTATACATTCTTTGAGGGGCTTCAACAAGCAGTTCCGCTGTCTGGATTCCAGTTTTTACCGAATGCATAGTGTGCTCTCACTTTAATTATATGATTGTTTCTTACACAAAGTGGTCAACTGTAAAAATAGATGTACTGTATCATAAATATTATCAAATCATATTTTACTTATCCCCCCTCCTCCCAGAGAGTACGTATTATTGTATTTTAACACAAAAAAATGCCCCATAAAATGAATTAAATTGAATGTAAAATTGGAAACACAACAAAACCGTTTGGTACTGTTAATTTTACATATTTTAATGCTATTTCACTAACGATCCAATATTCACGACTATGTAATGTGCTAACTTCAAATATATCAATATCAGATGATCTGCATGGTCTATCAAAATAATCTTTAACATTTTTAAATTTTCTACCTATAATAACAATGTCATTATCATGCGTGGCAAAATTCTCTATTATGACTATACTGCCATCTTTTAACCCGCAACAATTATCAGGTTCCTTTGTCTTCAATTTAAAATGCAAGCAGTGATATTCTGAAAACTGTGGCGCTGTACAGTTTGTAATTAACGGTCCTGAATGATGCTCTTTGAAAGTTTTATTAACAAATGTAAGTTCCAATTGACTCTTATTTGAATTTTCTGCTTCGAAAACACGTCTTACTATTTGAGGAAGAGGTTTCTCATTTTTTCTAACAAATTTTTTTATAGATTTCATATAATTCTCGAACGGGAAAGCACTAAATTTATCAAGGTTGCCAAAATTGATCACATCATCACAAACATGTAAAAGATTATGAATATTATGGGACATATATTCTTTTCCGTAAATAACTGAAAATGTTTTTACAAAGTAAATAAGAAGTGACTGGGAATATGTTATTTGATCATTATTTACTTTAACGTTAATTAAAATTCTAATAGCTATATGCAGTGACAAAAAATTTAAATACCTCTTTTTGTCTAATATTGATTTTAAAACTACTGGACCAGTATATAACAAAAATTGTCGAAATTCGGTAGCTTTCCACCTTTTTGCCTCATTTAGTGAACGTGGCTTTCGACAAAACTCGACAGGAATATTTACAGATTGCTGCAGTAATAAAGTAGAAATGTCATTTATCTGATTTGATGATAATTTAAAAGGTGGTTTGCCACAAATCCACAATGAAACAATTAATTTTTTTGTTACTCCTAGACATAAGAGATGCATATAGTCTAGAGGGAATGTTGAGACGAGACCTATATTTGGAATTTCTTCCAAAATACTAGTGCCTGTGTGATGTTCCTTTTGCATTCTTGAAATAAAACCCTCATCAGTCCTTTCCGTAAAAGCTAATTCAGTGAAGCAAACTCTATTATTTAGAAATTCTCCCTCCTGAGAACATTTACTGCATGAAAAATAGCCTGTATGGCCCTTAATACATTTTATAAAAGATTTCGCTGGTGCGTCACATATAAATGCTTTTATATTGAAAGACATACCAACATTATCAATTATAAAACCATTACTTGATAAATATACAGCTTCATCAACAAAGTCCCTTAAGAAAGAGTTAGGGTCCTGCGGTTTTTCATAACCGTGATATATTCCCACAATCGAAACTACATTTTCAACGGGATAAAGAGATATTAAAATTGGATACAGCTGACTTCCCGAACTCTTACTTAATGGCAGTCCATCAATGTTCACACAAATTTCACATTTACTAATATTTTTTCTACGGGTATTAGATAATAAAATTTTTACTGCACGCTCTAGGCCAAAATGATAATATTCACCAGGATATACAACATTAGACGATGTTCGCCTAGGAGTATGAAGTAAAGTTCTAGCATCTATAGGCAAACAATCAAAGTGTGGCTTTAATATTTTTAAAAGATTTGACAAAGCTGAATGGGTGATGTTATTAGAAAGAGTCCAGTCTCTTAAATTACTTCTGATATCTACGTTATGACATTCTTCATTATTAGTTATTAAATTAGTAGTTAACTCACAAGGAACATCATATTTAGAATGTTGATCGTTAGAATCAGCATTAAAAATTTTGTTACGATCTAAACTCGAATATCTAGAGTCACATACTAAAGGAGTATTACTACTAATGGTATTTCTATGATAGATCTCATTATCATCTAAACTACTGTCCGAGTCTCCGGAGGAAATGTTCGACATCTCGTTTTTCTCAAAGATATTAGATACGTCATTTGCGTTTGTGGAAATATTATCATCATTAATCAGTAATAATAAATTATTAGAGCTGTTTTTAATACGCCTAAAGTACGTTGCTCTGTTTGTTTTACCGTTTATTTTACCCATTACAGACATTGAGGTTACTCTATAACAGCACGTGCACGACAACAGTTTACCCCGGCCTTTGCCCTAGATTTATCTTAAATTAGGTATGTAATATGGCACAGTATGAAGCTTACCTGCATTAAAAAATGCACTTTACACATAAAAACTTCCTACTTTCTTAACTATCCACTAACGCTAGCGGGAAATAAGACACAAGTGAACAGAAAATCACAAATGGCACGATTCGTGTTTTACCTCGTTTTTACGATCGACACCGGCATAAGTATATCATCTCTCTCTAACTTATGCTTTCCGCAGTGTTGACATCTTTGTCATCGCAGTTCAGTTATGCACTTTCGCAGAAGTGCAATTTTAAGCGACAGAGATGGCGTCAATAAGGATATCATAAGTTAAAGAGAGACAAAATTGCACTAGTGCAGCTCAGTGCTACACGTTTAGTGCAAAGGAATAGACCTATTTAGAAAAGTTTCTAACTACTTTGAATCAAGGCGCGAACATCAACCAGATTTAAATTGAGAAGTACCAATTTACCCAATTATTATAAAATTATTTCATTGATTATAATTATTTAATTACGATCGTAATTATCAATAGATGAATAATAGAATGAAATAAAATATGTTGACTTTAATATAACGCGCTCGCATAGTTATGATAGAGTTCAGTGGTTCGATTCCACCGCATTTAGTTTTTTTTTAATTTCTTTAATAAGTATATAAATAAAATTTCATGTTTAAAGTTTTGGAGAAATATGTTTCTTAAAAAAAGATGGCAAAAATGCTCCCGTGTTTGGATATCCGTGGGAAAACTGGACAAGATAACCCACGGATATCGATTCTGTTACATCCATAGGATATACATATTTTATACACCTACAGGATATCGACATCCCGTCGGGATATCCGTAGGCAATCAGTTGCGGATATCCGTAGGATATCCATAATTTGGACCTTAACAGGATATTAATATCCAGTCAGGACAACCTTCGGATGACCTAGGGATATGTCCACGGGATAATCCCAAGTCTGGGACAGCGGGACTATACTAGGATATCCTGAGGATATCGCGTGCTGTCTGGGTTGTAAAGACTAATATGTTGTGTTTTATATATGCTTGTCCTTTAATAAATTCTGATAAAATGTGAATACTGAATACCTTAATACCTGAATACTGAATAAAATCTATGATTCGGCTCTAGCATTACGTAAGAAAGGCTAATTTGTAAGAAATTTAGGTGATTGTAAAGTGAAATTATTTCGATATTTCAGAGTTTTCACTAAACATTAATCCCGATATTATAAGAGCCACACATTTATTATATTATACACGTAATTTGGATGACAAAGAATAAGTTTATCGCGCTTTACCGCGGTTCAATTCGCATTTGCTTCCACAAAATAAAACCTGTCGCTGAGAATTCGTTATGAGCGCATGCGCAGTGCAATTGTCTTCAAATTTATTTCCATTAATTTCCAGTGATTTCCAATTGAATTCCAATGATTTCCGTTCATTTTCGTTGATTTCCATTGAATTCCAATGATTTCCAGTGATTTCCATTGATTTCCAGTAATTTCCATTGATTTCCGCTGATTTCTACTTACGTGTACACCAGATTTCCACAGCGGTCTACCCCTCGATCCCGTTGTTAGTCGACATAGTTAATGCCAAAATGGAACCTATTCAGGATAGCCCATTGACGTCCATAAAAGGATATCCTAGGACGTTCTAAAATGGGCTGTCTTGAGGACTTCCTAAAATAGGATATCCTAAAATGTACATCCCTTTCTATATTTATTTTATGTACTGGGATATCCAAGTACGTCAATTTGTCATCCCATATCCCGATTGTACTGTGTGGGCTTTTACGATTCGTAGAAAAAGAAAATTAAATTCTGCTCGTCACGTGGTTTCTGTGGTACCTTTTTAAGATCCTTCTTTATGGATATCCTGAAGCTCAAACGGAGCGTAGGTCCTGCTTTTTTGCGGGTCGTTTCGTGATGGGATGTCGGAAAGATGGCTGCCGTTTGTGACTGGTCTAATTTTGACTTAACCTAACTTTTTTAAAAGATAAATTGATGGCGTCAACAAACCCAGACAGCACAGGATATCCATACGGCATACATTTCTTGTCCATATCATGTCCGCATGTCCAAGGACATAGTATGGATATCCTATGGACGTCTGTTTTATGTCCATACATGGATATCCGTACAGTATCCATGGGGGGATATCCTTTAGATGTCCATTTATTATCCATTTACTAATATTCCTATTCATTGTCCAGTAAGGGACATACATTTGATGCCCGATTCTGATCCTTTTACTACTATCTGTATATTGTTCATGGAGAGACATCCAGTGGATATCCGTTCTTATCCATCAACGAATATCCGTACATTATCCATTAAGGGATATACATCGGATGCTCGTTTCTGATCCATCTACAAATATCCATACATTGTCCATCGAAAGATATCCACTGGATATCCGTTTTTATCCATTAACGAATATCCATACATTGTCAATTAAGGGACATACATTGGATGCTCGTTTCTGATCCATCAACAAATATCGCCGTACTTTGTCCATCGAGAGATATCCACTGGATATCCGTTTTTATCCATCAATATATATCCGTAAATTGTTAGTTCCACACAGCACATAACACCCATTGGATGTCCATATTAAGTCCTGGAAGTCCGTGTACCACAAACGGATATCCACTGGATGTCCACTTGTGGATTAATTTAGATATTTTTCTTTGGACATCCACTGGACATACAGTGGATATCCACCAAAAAGTCATACCTACCTACTTAAACAAGTTATATAACAACTTGGACCTTATATTTGAAGAAACATTATGTTTTATTAATTTTTTTAAGATACAGCCAAATTTCAATTTTATTAATTTGTTTCATTGTCTATCTGGATTGCAAGAATTGGTATAAATTTAAGTATTACCACATATTATGCTAACTATTCTTTACGCGGCCAAAATGGCCAAAGAGTTTACCGTTGATTGGAATATTTCAATCAAAGCTATTAGCTTCTTACCATATTTATGTATTTATGTAACTCACGTATGTTTTAAAACCGCGCGCTTTGTACTTTGAAATTATAATTTGATTGGCTCAAGTTGTGGTCAACTGAACCAATGAACAGCGACTTCTCTCCCGTTAGTCCCGTTCCAGTTTGCAAATGTCTTCCAGTTCAAAGTGTTTGTTTAGCTCCATTCTACATAATATAGGAATATCTGGTGGCTTAAGCGACAATAATAATAGTGATGTACAAGGAACACGTACAGGGCTTATTTTATCTCTACATTAAAAGTGCAAACTGCTGGTGAAATACCAATATTTCATCTGCAGACAGAAAATTTGGCGTCAACAAATAGAAGCAGCTCTGGTTTCAATTTAGGTATCTAGTGTAAAACCTGAATCTACTGGTGGTAAGTTGAATTTGTTATCCCCATTTATCTATGAAAATGTGTTTATATTTACCTATGTAACTTTCCAACCTGTTTATATTTATATAAAATTATATTTCACATTTATACATCGCCAGCTTAAAGTGTTTACCAGCTAACCCCACTTTTTAAGCAAAATCACATTTATGCACCGTTGGAAAGGTTACTCTGTTACCCCACCCAGCACCTCTTTTCGCTCCCCGGTCCCGTAACTTTCATTTTTTTTTCACTTGTATAATTTTTTTTTTCGTTTTAAAATATTTACCTAACTAGTATATTAGCGTGCCCAGATTAGGGCAACAATATACAGAAAGTAGGTGTTTTCATAATGAATGGAAAAGTGTGTAAGTTGTGATTTGCATAATACCTAAATAATATTCTCTAACATATTTATACTATTTATTACTTTTTAGAAAATTCGCAAAATCCGAGATATGTAAACTTTATCAGACCCTTCAACAGCAACATACAGTTAACTAATAATGCGAATTGGCTCACTTTCTTCCAAAAAGTAATTTGTAATTTTTAGATTAAGGACTTAATACAGCCGGACGGAAGAACAACATACGATTCGATACATCGATGCTTGCAGCAAACAATAATTCAAATTCAATTTTATTATGTAAGTATAATATATATAATAATAATAAAAATTAAGCAGAATAAAAATCTCCAAAAAAGTTCGTATGACACACTTAATGTTTGTTGCAGAAAATAAATTTTAGATTTTAGAAATCGTACTTGTTTATATAATTATCCTCACCTTTCGGCAGGTAATGTGTTGCCCTGCCATGATTGATACATTTGGCATGAGTGTTCTTGAATTGCTATGATTTTTTAGGGATTTAGAGCTTACTGATAACTTTTACATTCCTGTACAGGGTGGACCAAATTAGATAGGATTTGGGGTTTTCTCTAAAACTATATGGCAGATAAGTGTCCTAAACTCGATTTTCGCGAAACAAACGATGGCGCAAACCGCGATCGTCTATCTTTTTCGACTACCGAGCTACAGAGCGTTTTTGAAAAATTTGCATATTTGGATGACCTCTATATCTCAATTACCAAATGTCGAATCAAAAATCGAAACACATTCTTAATGCGCTTTTTTGAGTAGAATCCGTTGCTGATAAGAAGAAAATTATGCATGTCTCAGTTTTCGAGATATAGACATAAATTGTATTTTTTTTAATCATTCTGTTCCATTTAAAAAACACAAGTTATGTATTCTATATCTCGAAAACTGAGGCAAGCATAATTTTCTTCCTATCAGCAACGGGTTTTACTCAAAAAAGTGCCTTAAGAATGTATTACTCTATTTTCGATTCGACACTTGGTAATTGAGATAGAGGTCATCCAAAAATGCCAATTTTCCAAAAACGCTCTGTAGCTCGGTAGTCGAAAAAAATAGACGATCGCGGTTTGCGCCATTATTTGTTTCTCGAAAATCGAGCTCAGGACACCTATATTGGCTTTTGTCTATCTGTCATAGTTTTAGAGAAAACCCCAAATCCCTTTTAATTTGGTTCACCCTGTATATGTAAAAAAATAAATTTAACTTAAAAATGGAAAATTGATATTATTTAAAAAACATATCTAACTTTGTCTATGAGTATAATCATGCAGAAATTAAGTAGATTTTCCTACATAATTTACAATTTTTAGGTGCGGCAGAAATACATCGTAACGCTGGCACTGTGGATGCAATAAAAAATTTATTAAGTTGAGCCAAGGAGAGACAAAACATGAGGAAAGATAGAATCGAGGATAGAATATATATGATAACATAATGGGACTGATGTATAAATAATATAATTTTAGATTAAAAAGTTCTTTTTTACATTTTAACATACATATATCAATATATAATAACATCTAATCAACAGTCAAAAGTACTGCAATTATTTGAATTGATTGTTTTTATAAATACATAAAATTTATTAAATCTATTTATCCACCTATTTATTTTTATATGATTTGAAAGTAGTAGTTTCAACGGATTAAAAGCCAATTTGAAATAAGTTATAAGCAACGTTGGCATAGGTATGTTGCATATGGTAAGCATAAGTTCTCCTTTAGCACCATATACGAAATAAGTATTGCTTTTGCTATTTGATATTTAAATAATGAAATTAGTGCACATATTGTGGGATATATCCATTAAATGTAGAGGTGAACCAGCTTTGCTGATGAGAATCTGTTTATTTAGTCAGCATTGTCTTTAACGATTAATTTATTTAGCAAAGAATAATTGACTATATACTTGGTGCAAAAGGCAAAAAGTATATAGTCAATCCCAAACCTGTAAATTAATTCTTAAGGCTGATGTTGATTAAATAAGTAAATTCTGACCAACAAAACTATTTTGAGTGACCTGCAGTTAAAGGATGTCCACGGGATGACCAGTGGATGTCCATAAGCGGACACAAAATATGTTGCCTATGGACGTCCCAATTTGTGACAAACATATGGTCTATGGACATACAGTGGATATCCCCAAGGATTTACGATGGATATCTTATGGACGTCCAAAGTTGTGACAAAAGAATATCCACTGGATATCCCATGTGGTCCATATGTGATCCATAAGGATCTCCGCTTTATGTCCATTTTCTGTATAACAAATACGTCCTATGTATGTCCAGTGGATATCCCTAAGGATTTACGATGGATATCTTATGGACGTCCAAAGTTGTGACAAAAGAATATCCATAGGATATCCTATGTAATCCATATGTGATCCTTAAGGATATCCGCTTTAGGTCCTTCATGTCCAGTGCGGATATCCATAGGACGTACATAGGATATACTTGTGCTGTCTGGGAAGAGCTTCTTTGGTAAGAAGTTATTTTGAATGAAATTAGTAGCTTAACCTTCAGAAGATTTTTTGGTTAGAAATATAGAATATAGAAAGAGGTATTTTACAATAGGGGCATTTTTAAGGATTTGAGAATATCTTTAAATAATTTTTAAGAACATTCAGAAAACTGAAGAATATAATTAATCAATCGGAATGGAATGGTGTAGGAATCGTCGTAATTTAGATGGATTATGTAATGGGTGATTTGTGATTCTTTAAAGAGTAGATTAAAAATTTAGTAGGCACATTGTACCGTTTTTGAATTGTCATGTTTCTTGATGGAATCTCTAGGGAAATTACAAGTGTCTTGTCTGGATCTGAAAAAGGAATGGGGCGCTTGTTTGTGGTGCAGCCACGTTTGTTGATTTGTAGGATTGTTTTTTAAGAGTATATTAAAAATCATGTAGGTATATGGTATTGTTGTTAAGTTATAGGATGTTTGTTTGTTGATGGAATGTCGGCAAAGATAGATGGTGGTCGTTTTAATTTAACTCAACCTAACCTAATTTTCTAAAAAGGAAATTGACTTGTGTTTTTGTTTTTTAAATGAGGCTTTGCTGTCGACGATGTTATGTTGGTTGATTCGTTGGACAGTTTCATATGAGCACATCAAAAATCTGGTAGGTACATGGGACTGATTTCGAGTTATGGCATGTTTTGTGGAGGGATGTCACTAAAAATGGGATTTTTTTCTTTTTGTTATATAATTTCGACGGAGAAGTGGCGTCTGCTCGTTATGTGGTTAGGTGAAAAAAAAGACTGATACTGTGTTCGCTCTGCGACTTCACTGACGTATTCCTGTTAAGGTATAGTTGAGCATAGTAAAAAAAAATATGGAAAAAGTTGATTTTATTGTAAAAACTTAAAACATTTATTGTAAAAATTTAAAGACATCTAAAATACAATTAGAATTTAAAAAGAAATTAGGTAAGAGAATATAATTCTGGAACATTCTTTTTGTCATCATTTTGGGTGGGGCAATTTTTCTGACGATGTCCGTACTCCATGACGTCTTCTTTCTTCGGCCAATATGGTAAATGAACAGGACAAATATGAACAGGCAAACAAGAGAACTTATTCTGAAGTTCTTACAAATAACAAGGAGGTTTTACTAATAAAGCCGATGAAAGAACAGCCAAATGATGAAACCAGGCAGGATCTGAAAATAAATATAGATCCAAGTAAATTAGCGGTTGGAGTGGAAAATGTAAAAAACATAAAAAATGGAGGTGTTGTAATCAATTGTGCGAATGCAAATTCCAAAGATATAATAAAAAATAAAGTAGAAGAAGTGATGGGAGATAAATATAAAGTAGAAGAAGGAACATTAAAAAAAACCAAAAATTATCATTTCAGGAGCGGAAGAGGAATTTTTGACGACAGAAAATGAAGAAATATTAAAAGCAGTTGTAGAACAGAATGATAAAAACTTGGAGGGAAAATTAAAAGTAGTTAAAAAATTTGCAAACAAGAAGCAGAAAAATAGTACAAATATAGTCATAGAAGTTGAACCGGATAATTACGTAGATTTAAAAAATACAGGAAAAATCAATATTGGATGATGACTATTTCGATATAACTAGATGCTTTAACTGCGCTGGCTATAATCATAAGTCCAGTAAGTGTACAAATAGAATGGCGTGCTATAAATGCGGAGAAAATCATAAAACTAACGACTGCAAATCGAATACCTTTAAATGTATTAACTGTATATCAATAACTCAAAAATTAAAAATCAATTTGAATCCTGTTCACGCTGCAAATGATTTAAATTGCCCTTGCTACAAAAGACATGTTGCAAGACAAAGTAATGAAACAAAATATACCGCATAGCAACCAAATAATTTTACAAATAAAATGATTTATTTTAATTGTCAGGGTTTTTTAAATAATAAAGACGAAATCTGCCTTTTAGCAAAAAACTGGAAACCGATAGTATTATGTATGTCAGAAACTCATGTAGATGACAGTGTGAATATGAAAGAACTGCATATAGAAAACTACAAAATGGAAAACTGTGTTACACGAAACAGAAGAACTGGAGGAGTGCTGATATTAGTAAGGAATATACATACAAAACAATATTGAATCAATTAGTTGAAAACTTTATCTGGATTTTAGGTATAGAAATTAAAATAGGAACAGAAAATTTTCAAATAATAACAATATACCACCCACCACAAACGAAAGACAATTTATTTATAGAATACTTCGAAAACCTGATTGAAAATATTGAATTTAATGGAATAACTTAATTATAAACGGGGACTTTAACTTTGATCTACAAAGAGAAACACACTATAGTAAGAAAATAAAAAGCATATTATACCAAAATGGACTGTATCAAGTTATTAGAACACCGACAAGAATAACCCAGTATAGTTCAACAATAATTGATTATGTGATAACGAATAGAAAAGACATTTCGCACGAAGTGCACTTAACTCCAAAAATTAGTGATCATAATATAATAACGGTAGATACAAATGAAACCCAAACAAAAAATAAACACCAATATGTAGTAATAAAAAAACGATTATTAAAGAATTATGATTTGGATTTATTTCAAAATTTATTACTAGACAAACCATGGAACAATAATATATCAGACACTAACACAGTAGCTTCTACACTACTAAGCAACATAATCAAATCGTTAGATGAAATATGCCCAATAAAGGAAACTAGTATACAAACTAAATATTTTGATAATAATGATTAATGAAGAAATTATAGAAAATTTGAGGGAAAGGGACTTAAAGTATAAAAAAGCAGCGTTCACAGATGAACATGAAGGTTGGGAAGCATATCGACAAAAAAGAAATGTAGTTAGTAAAATGATAAGAACAGGTAAAGAAAAATATTATAACGATGTAATTACCGCAAACTCTCATAATGGACGAGAACTATGGAAACAGTTAAAGAAACTATTACCAGATAAAAGTTCTGCTGCTAGTGAAAGTATTCGATTTTCGAATATACAAGAGACAAATGAGGAGATAATTGCTGATAAATTTAATACATTCTTTCTCACAAGTATAAATGAAATTATTGCCAATATTAACTTGGGCAATAATTATGAACAAATTCTAAAAAATGTCGAACCGAAAGGGAACTTCCACTCATTTCAAGCAATAACTATGGCGAAACTACATGAAATAGTTATGAATTTAAAGAATACAGTAGACTGTGAGGATATGTTAACAACCAAGATAGTACAAGATGCTTTCAAGGTAATAGGAAATCAATTTCTCGATGTTATAAATTCATCATTACAATACAGTGAATTTCCAGAGGGGTGGAAAACATCATGCATCATACCAGTGCCTAAAGTTACAAACTCAATATTGTGCGAAGAACATAGACCTATAAATACAGTTCCAGTGTACGAGAAAATTTTAGAAATTGAAGTTAAAGATCAATTATTGAAATTCTGTGATGAAAACCGTGTTTTAGTGTCCAACCAATCAGGCTTCCGAAAACTTCATTCTTGTGAATCCGTGATTTTAAATATATGTGATAAGTGGTATAAGTCTTTAGAAAACAATCATGTAATATTAGCAGTATTTTTAGATTTCCGACGGGCATTTGAAACTATAAACAGAGAATTGTTAGTGTGTAAATTGGAAAAAATTGGCCTTGCCGGTGATGTACTAAATTGGTTTAAATCATATCTTAATTCTAGAACACAAAGTGTAAAATTTAGAAATAGTATATCAGATAAATTACAAACCAAGCATGGTGTTCCGCAAGGAACAGTTCTTGGACCAGTCCTTTTTAATTTATACATTAACGATATTGTAAAATATGTGAAATATTGTAACATAGGTATCTATGTTTGCGGACGATACAATGATATATATTACGGGTAATGACATACCAGCAATGTATAATTCGATGAATTATGATTTATCTCTAATAAGTAAATGGCTACGCGATAATAGTTTAAGTTTAAATGTAAGTAAGTCTAAATATATGTTAATAGGTAACAAATTTAAATTATCACATTACAATCTCTCATATCCAAATTTAACTATTGAAATTATGGGAAACAAACTAGATAAAGTAAATGAAACCAAATATTTAGGAATAATTATTGATGAACGTCTTAATTTCAAAAATCATTTTAGTTATATAATGAATAGAATGTCAAAAAAAATATATTTTCTGAGAAGAATCAGCAGCTGTTTAAACATGTCTACAAAAATTTTACTTTATAAAAGCTTAATTGGTACACATATTGAATTTTGTTCCACATTACTATTTAACTTAAACCAAAATGAAATACACAAACTCCAACTGATACAGAACAAAGCTATGAGAATAATTCTGAAATGTAATAAATACACACCGATAAGTACAATGCTTGAAGTACTTCATTTTATGAATGTTAAACAGCGAATTCTTTTCAGAACAATAGATATGATTTTCAAAATAAAAACAAATTGACTCCAGATTATTTAAGTAATAAAATTAAATTTGTGAGAGATGTACACTCTTATAATACTAGAAATGTAAATGACTTTTTCATAGACACTCCTCAGTCAAATAGATTAGCCAAAAAGTTGTTTTATAAAGGTTTTTCTATATTTAATGTACTTCCAAACAATATCAAACAATGTAATAATTACTTAAAATTTAAAAAACTATTAACTGCATACATTTTCGAAAATGGACATAATTAAAACTGCTCAATACTTTATCGTCTAACACAATTCGACTAAATATATCTATTATATAATATGTATCTTTCATATATTCATCATTTGTAAGGAAATTATCTAGTAATGTAAAATGTAAGTTGTATTATTTAATTTACTAAATTTATACTCAACCTTTGTATGTTTTTAATAGCTGATATGCTAAATAAAGAGATTATTATTATTTTTTTTTTAGCGAGCTAAAAACCAGTCGCCCTTCTCTGTGGCTCCGACCCTCACAGAGGGGAGCTGGTAGTACCGGCAGCTACTCTGGCAGGCTCTGCTGCTGACATCAGTGACCTCTATACCCATGACACGACTACGATAGACGAGGGTGTTAAATACACCATCCTGGCAAGCCATTATGAATCCCTCGGTCTCAGACTTCAGCCCGGCTGACCTTAAGAAGGCAAAGGTCAGCCTTTCGGATAAGCCAAGGTTTTCTATATTTTTATAGAAAACTCCATGCATTGGCTTATCCGTGTGCAGCTGCAGAAAGTTGTTGTGTTCTGCAGCTTTAATTTCGGCTTTTCGCCGAGCAGGTTCCAACTCGGTGACAGAGTCGCGATTTACCCGCCCGACGTCGAAGGAGAGACAAAGTTCATCGGCTGCTCTATGTGCTGCCTTAAACAGAAAGGCTCCTACCCCTGCATTTTCATGGTCTTGGACCATGCAGAGGAGGGGATCCGAACTCCTGATGACCTTACAGGCTCCATCCAGAACCATCCTATTATGGAGACTCTCCAAACTCAAGAGTCCACGGCCTCCCCGATGTCGTGGGAGGTATAGCCGTGGAACGGACGATTTAGGATGCAAACTCCTATTGCGATGCATCTTCTTGTGGGTTCCTACGTCGAGTTGACGCAACTCTTCTTGAGTCCATTTCACTACTCCAAAGAAGTAGAGAAGGATCGGAACGGCAAGCATGTTGGTAGCAGACACCTTGTTCTTCCCCGACAGCTCTGAAGACCAGATCTGTCGGAGTCGGTGCTGATACTTGCCGCGGAGAGCGTTTTTCACTACACTCACTTCTTGGGTGGAGCGTTGCTCGACACCCAAGTAAGTGTTCGACTCTCCGGCATCTAGATGATGTAAGATGCTTCCGTCCACAAGCTGCGCGTCCTCTCCGTAGTTCCCGCATCGTCCTCTCTTGAGATGGACCAGTGGACATTTGTCTAACCCGAACTCCATGCCGACAGCCTGCGTGTACTCCTGTACCACCCTGAGGGACTGGTGTAGGTCCCTCTCTCCGGAGGCATAAAGTTTAAGGTCATCCATATAAAACAGATGGGTGACCTTATGCCTCCTATCGCCAGGGGTACCGCAGTTGTATCCACGGGTTTTCCGGAGTGAAACGGATAATGGCAGTAATGAGATGCAAAATAGAAGGGGGCTGAGGGAGTCTCCCTGAAATACTCCCCTTCTGAATGTTACCGACTCCGTTTGGACTCTATCATTACCCGATGTAATGGTAAAGCGAGTCCTCCAGAGCGGCATCAGTTCTTCGATGCATCTCACTACGGGACCAGGTACTGCAAGACATCGGAGCAAGTGTACAATAAGCTCGTGCGATGTCATGTCAAATGCCTTGCGGTACTCGATCCAGGCCATGGAGAGGTTACGCTTATATTGCATGGAGTGCTGCGTAACACATCTGTCAATCAGCAGGTTCTCCTTGCAGCCAGCGACACCTCTCTTTGACCCTCGTTGCTCATATATCCGCTCGTAAAACGGTTCAACTGCGTGGAGCACTCGCATGTACAAGATGCGCGTAAACACCTTATAACATGCGTTTAAACAGGTTATCGGCCGGTAGTTCTTTGTGTTAGACAAATCTCCGTTCTTCGGGATCAGCACTGTCCGCCCCTCGACAACCCAAGAAGGAATTTGCTGCTCCCCATTTAGCCATGAATTGAAAATTCTGGCTAAATGGTGGTGGGTACTAGATAATTTTTTCCACCAAAAGTTATTGATCCCGTCGGGACCTGGAGCAGCAAAGTTCTTAGAGCCCTCAAGAGCTCTTCGAACCTCTTCTGGGGTTATCGGTTGGCACACCTCTTGTGGTTGCTGAAACCTTTGACAAAAGGTTTCAAAGTGTGCCAGGGCTGGAGAGTCTCTGTTGAGTGGAAGCTTCTGTTCGTACAACGTTTTCCAGAAGTGTTCCACCTGATCTGCAGTCGGCGGATTTTCAGCAACACGCTGAGGCGGTTCGAAAAGGTGCGAGGGCTTTTTGCGGAAAAGTTGATTTTCCGCTAGCCCCCTCGCCCGCCTCACTAGTGACTTCTTACAAGGCACTAGCATCCATATCCTGTCGAGGCAGTGCTGTTTGGTGGTTTTGTAGCACTACCCCATTGAGTGTGTGATGGACGCGTCTTAAGTTGGCAGCTACTCGCCGCACTTTAGGCGTGAAAGGCCTATTGGCCGCCATATAGTCCATCACACATTGGATACGGGATGCGTGTTGCCTCGCCGACCGGATCTTGGCTTCCATCTTGTGTATGCGCCGTCTCGCTCTCTCTTGTGGAGAAGCACTGTTCCGCCTCTCCACCTGAGACAAGCGTTGAGCGGCAGCATACACGGCACAATTTATGTGCCAGATGTCAGCCTCTTCTGGTAGCGCTGCACGAAGTTCTGCATCCACTCTGGCCAGATCTTGTGGCCCTATGTTGTGCAACCCCCTTCTGGTACTGAGGCCCTCTGGTACTGGTGGAACGACTGGGACTGCAACCTCAACCGGTTCATTCGGTGGACCTTCGGCCACCTCATTCATCGGCTGAGGAGCAGTTCTCAAGTAGCCCCTGCGACGAAGGTGGGACACATAATCACGCAGGTTTTGTGGCGTGAAGGCGTTGTGTTCTGGGTGCCTTGCACACCACAGAACATGCATTCGCCCCATGTATCCCCTTCGTGCGGGCTCATTGCTTTCATAGCACTGCATAAGGTCGTCCCTCCGTTGATCTGTCCACTCAAAGCGTCCTTGTTCGTCGCGGTCGTCAACAATGGGCTGCCGATCTTGTTGGGCCCCGCCACCTTGCCCTTGACCCCTATCCGAACGGGGTCGATCGTGGGGGCCCTGTCCTCGACCAATAGGAACCGGAGGTTTGGGCTTATTATTATTATTATTATTATTATTATTTTTTTTTTGTGAAGCCAGTCGCCCTTCTCTCTGTCTCCGATGCCAAAGAGGGTACGCTGGTACTACCAGAGACCACTCCCTACGCCGTAGGGTCAGTGGTCACTGGGTCCGCGAATCGTGTGCTCTGAGCAGGCGTAACGAGCCAAGGATAACGGCCTTCTGCATTCTTCCGGCTAAGATTTCTGCCGAGTTTCGGCATGCCGGTATCGTCTTCAATTCCGAAAGCAGTGTGCGCCTCACCCCACCTAGGCATCCTATGATAAGAACCACTAGTTTTACAGTGTGGTCCGGATAGAGTCTACGGAGTTCGAAGAGAAGATCTCGATATTTAGTCCGTTTTTCCTCCTCTTTCAGAACAATGTTTGTTTCCCCTGGGGCGGAGAATTCAATGACAAACATTATCCTAAGTTGGTGGTCGAGGAGGACTAAATCAGGTTTATTGGCCTGTATTTGCCTGAGGGTGGGAAACGAGTAGTTCCAATAAATTAGGCACCGCTCATTCCCCACTACGGACTCAATATCCCCCGGAGCGTAAGGCAGCACTGGTGTCTCGTCTATCCCATACGTATGCCGCAGATGATGTCTGTGGATATAGGCCGAGACAGCGTATGTCGGACAAGCCGACAACAGGTGCATAAGTGTCTCCGGCGCCCTTCGGCAGGCCCTACAGTTTACATCAAGAACCTCCATACCCAGGACATGACTTCGATAGACGAGTGTGTTAAAGACACCATCCTGGCAAGCCATAATGAACCCTTCGGTCTCAGACTTCAGCCCAGCTGACCTTAGGAAAGTAAAGGTCAGCTTCTCAGATAAGCCCCTGTCTTCGATGTTCTTGTAGAAGACTCCATGCAAGGGCTTATCTTTATGCAGCTGCAGAAATTTACGTTGCTCTGCTGCTTTTGTATGGGCTTTTAGCTGAGCGGGTTCCAGCTCGGTGACAGAACTCGGGTTTACCCGCCCAGTGTCGAAGTCGAGACCAAGTTCATCGGCTGCTCGTTGTGCTGCCTTGAATAAGAACGCTCCTGTCCCTGCGTTTTCATGGTCGCGAACCATGCAGAGAAAGGGATCCGAACTCTTGATGATCTTGCAAGCTCCATCCAGAGCCGACCTGCTATGTAGATACTCCAAACTCCAAACTCAAGAGTCCACGGCCTCCCTGCTGTCGTGAGAGATGTAACCGCGGAACGGACGATTTTGGATGCAAACTTCTGTTGAGATGCATCATCTTTCGGGTTCCTACATCGAGTTGGCGCAACTCGCCTTGTGTCCATTTCACTACCCCAAAGGAGTGTAGAAGGATCGGAACGGCAAGCATGTTAGTTGCAGACACCTTATTCTTCCCCGACAGTTCAGAAGACCAAATCTGCCGGAGGAGGTGCTGGTACTTGCCACGGAGAGCGTTTTTAACTGTTGACACTTCTTGAGTGGAGCGTTGCTCAACACCCAAGTATTTATACGTCTCTCCGGCATCTAGGTGGTGCAAGATGCTTCCATCCACAAGCTGCGCGTCCTCTCCGTAGTCATCGCATCGTCCTCTCTTGAGGTGAACCAGTGCACATTTGTCCAAGCCGAACTCCATACCGACAGCCTGAGTGTACTCATGTACCACCCTGAGAGATTGGCGTAAATCTCTCTCGCTGGAGGCATAAAGTTTAAGGTCATCCATGTAAAACAGATGGGTGACCTTATGCCTCCTATCTCCGGGGGTACCGCAATTGTAACCACGGGTTCTGCGAAGATCAACGGATAACGGCAGTAGCGAGATGCAAAATAGAAGGGGGCTGAGAGAGTCTCCCTGAAACACACCCCTCTTAAACATAACCGGCTCTGTTTGGACTCTGACATTACCAGATGTTATAGTAAAGCGAGTCCTCCAGAGCGGCATGAGTTGTTCTATGCATCTCACTACGGGACCGGGCACCGCAAGACATTGGAGCAAGTGAACAATTAGCTCATGAGATGTCATATCAAATGCCTTGCGGTAATCGATCCAGGCCATAGAAAGGTTCCGCTTATACTGCACGGAGTCCTGCGTGACACATCTGTCAATAAGCAGGTTCTCCTTGCAGCCAGCGACACCCTTCTTAGACCCACGTTGCTCGTATATCCGTTCGTAAACCGGGCCGCTTGCTTGAAGTACCCGCATGTACAAGATACGTGTGAATATCTTGTAACATGCGTTTAAACAGGTTATCGGTCTGTAGTTCGCTGGATCTGCCAGATCTCCGTTCCTAGGGAGTAGCACGGTTCGCCCCTCGATAATCCAGGAAGGGATTTGCTGCTCTCCATTTAGCCACGAGGTGAAGATTCTGGCTAAATGGCGGTGGGTGCTCGGAAGTTTTTTTCCACCAAAAGGTGTTAATCCCATCGGGTCCAAGAGCAGCAAAGTTCTTGGAGCCTTCTAGGGCTCTTCGAACCTCTTCCGTCGTTATCGGTTGGCACACTGCTTGAGGCTGCTGGAGCCCTTGGCAAAAAGCTTCAAAGTGTGCCAGGGCTGGAGTATCTCGGTTTAGTGGACGCTTTTGTTCGTAAAGCGTCTTCCAGAAGTCTTCCACCTGATCTACAGTCGGCGGATTCTCAACAATACGCTTAGGCGGTTGGAACAGACGAGATGGCTTCTTGCGGAAAAGGTTATTTTCCGCTACTGCCCTCGCCCGCCTTGCTAGCGACTTTTTGCAAGCCACTAGCATCCGTATTCTATCGAGACAATGTTGCTTGGTGGTAAGCAGCACTGCCACGTTAAGCGTGTGATGGACTCGCCTTAAGTTGGCGGCGATTCGCCGCACTTTTGACGTGAAAGGCCTGTTCTCCGCCATGTAATCCATCACACACTGAATACGGGAGGCATATTGTCTCGCCGACCGGATCTTGGCTTCCATCTTTCTTATACGCCGGTCAGCTCTCTCCTGAGGGGAAGTAGTATTATCCCGCCTCACCACCGGAGAGAGCCGCGTCGCGGCTTCGTAGACGGCACAATTAATGTGCCAGATATCAGCCTCTTCCGGAATAGCTTCACTGAGTTCTGCGTCCACTCTGACCAGATCTTGTGGCCGAGGGGGCTTTTGATGGTGCAGCCCCCTTCTGGTTCTGATGCCCTCTGGTATGGGTGGAACATCTAAAACCACCTCCTCGACCGGTTGATCGGGCGGTCTGTCGACTACCTCTTCAACAGGTCTCAGAGCGGTTCTGATGTAGCCTCTGCTTCGGAGGTGAGATACATAGTCACGAAGATTTTGTTTCGTGAAAGCGCGATGCTCTGGCTGTATATCACACCACAGAGCATGCATCCGCGCCATGTATCCCCTCCGTGCAGGCTCACTGCTTTCATAGCACTGCAAAAGGTCGTCCCTCAGCTCGTCCGTCCACTCAAAACGTCCATATGCGTCGCGGTTGTCGTCATCGGGCATTCCGTCCTGTTGGGCCCCACCACCTTGCCCATGACCCCTATCCGCTCGGGGTCGATCGTGGGGGCCCTGCCTTTGGTCAACTGGAACCAGAGATTTGGGCTTGTGGGTGGTTAGCCCAGCAAGCCCACGACCGACACCAGAGGGGAATGAGCTTTCCCCTCCCGGGTGCACTAGGGCTGCCGGTTCGATTTTGCACCCCCAGCTGGAGTAAGTGGTGGCGCTACTCACCAAAGGCGTGATAGATGAAAGTCAGCCCCTCCTGCTTATTTATTATTATTATTATTATTATTATTATTATTATTATTATTATTATTATTATTATTATTATTATTATTATTATTATTATTATTTTTTTTTTTTTTTTGTTTTTTTTTTTGTTAAAAACCAGTCACCCTTCTCTGTGGCTCCGACCCTCACAGAGGGGAGCTGGTAGTACCGGCAGCCACTCCCCACACCCGTGGGGTAAGTGACTACTGGGTCCGGGAATCGTGTGCCCTGAGCAGACGTAATGACGTTATTATTATTATTATTATTATTTTTTTTTTTTTTTTTTAGCGAGCTAAAAACCAGTCACCCCTTCTCTGTGGCTCCGACCCTCACAGAGGGGAGCTGGTAGTACCGGTAGCCACTCCCCACGCCCGTGGGGTAAGTGACTACTGGGTCCGGGAATCGTGTGCCCTGAGCAGACGTAATGAACCGAGAATGACGGCCTTCTGCATTCTGCCGGCTAAGATCTCTGCCGAATTTCGGCATGCCGGTATGATCTTGAGTTCCGAAAGCAGTGTATGTCTCGTTCCACCGAGGGCTCCTATAATCAGTACCACTATCTTAACAGTATGGTCTGGATAGAGTCTGCGGAGTTCGAAGAGCAGATCTCGATATTTTGTCCGTTTTTCCTCCTCCTTCAAGACAATGTTGTTCTCCGCGGGAGCCGAGAACTACACGACGAACATTGTCTTGAGTTGATGGTCGAGAAGTACTACGTCAGGCTTGTTGGCTTGTATTTGCCTGACGATGGGAAAAGAGTAGTTCCAATAAATTAGACACTTCTCATTTCCCACAACGGACTCAATATCCCCCGGAGCGTAAGGCAGCACTGGTGTTTCGTCTATCCCATACGAGTGCCTTAAATGGTAATAAGCACTCGTAATGCTCCGTCGTGCCTTTGGATATAGGCCGAGACTGCATATGTCGGGCAAGCCGACAGCAAGTGCATAAGAGTCTCTGGCGCCCTGCGGCAGGCCCTGCAGCTGACATCAGGGACCTCTATACCCATGACACGACTACGATAGACGAGGGTGTTAAATACACCATCCTGGCAAGCCATTATGAATCCCTCGGTCTCAGACTTCAGCCCGGCTGACCTTAAGAAAGCAAAGGTCAGCCTTTCGGATAAGCCAAGGAATGACTGCTTATTATTATTATTATTATTATTATTATTATTATTATTATTATTTTGTGTTCACAACATTTGTTGGTATTTCCTTCCAAGTGCGGAGGTTCCTCAAGCACTTGAGAGATTCTTACTATTCCTAATGGATATTCAGCGTCCTTCTACACAGACTACAGGTGTCTATTATGACTGATTTTTGCATTTTACTTATTATATGTTTTTTAAGGTTTATGGAGCTTAAATTCGGTTCCAGGTTTTTAGGTATTTCACCTGTTGCTCCTAGGATGATTGGGACAATGATGACTTTGTCTTGTTGCCACATTTCTCGTATTTCCTCTGCAAGTGGTAGATATTTAGTGAGTTTCTCAGTGTTTTTCTTCTCCAGGTTTGTGGCATTAGGAATCGAAATTTCAATGAGATAGGTAGTACGCTGATCGTTGCAGTACGATGTCGGGAACATTATGTTGTATGGGCCTATCAGTTATTATTTCCCGGTTCCAATATATTTTTCTTGTGTCGGTATCTATGACATTTTCTGGGTCGTACTGGTAATAGGGAGCGTTGTCTGTTACTATACCTTCTTGTTGACATATCTCTTGATGTATAATTTTGGCAATGTTATTGTGCCTTCGTGTATACTCCGTGGCTGCAATAGTGGTACATCCGCTTACAATGTGGTCGATCGTTTCAGGTTTTGATCTGCATAGCCTACATTTGTCATCTGTTATTATTATATTATTATTATTATTATTATTATTATTTTTTTTTTTTTTTTTTTTTTTTAAACTAGCTAAAACCCAGTCACCCTTCTCTGTGGCTCCGATCCTCACAGAGGGGAGCTGGTAGTACCGGTAGTCACTCCCCACGCCCGTGGGGTAAGTGACTACTGGGTCCGAGAATCGTGTGCCCTGAGCAGACGTAATGAACCGAGGATGACGGCCTTCTGCATTCTGCCGGCTAAGACCTCTGCCGAATTTCGGCATGCCGGTATGATCTTAAGTTCCGAAAGCAGTGTGTGTCTCGTTCCACCGAGGGCTCCTATAATCAGTACCACTATCTTAACAGTATGGTCTGGATACAGTCTGCGGAGTTCGAAGAGCAGATCTCGATATTTTGTCCGTTTTTCATCCTCCTTCAAGACAATGTTGTTCTCCGCGGGAGCCGAGAACTCCACGACAAACATTGTCTTGAGTTGATGGTCGAGGAGGACTACGTCAGGCTTGTTGGCTTGTATTTGCCTGACGGTGGGAAAAGAGTAGTTCCAATATATTAGACACTTCTCATTTCCCACAACGGACTCAATATCCCCCGGAGCATAAGGCATATTATTATTATTATTATTATTATTATTATTATTATTATTATTATTATTATTATTATTATTATTATTATTATTATTATTCATAACTTTCTCTCCCTTCGGCGAAAGGGGTAATCTTAACTTATCCCAGGTTTGTGTCACCATAAGGATTAAGTTCTGTGTTGACATATTTGGGGTTCTTGTTCCCTCGTTTGGTTGGTGTCTCCAAGTACCCTTCGTGTTATGCTGCAGGTATCCAGTATCACCGACTTTTGGATGGGTATGTAGAGCTTGCTTCCCAGTTTTAGAGTCTCCAGAGCCTTGAAGAGCTTACGGGGTATTTCTCCTGTTGCGCCTATTACTATAGGGACGATCGTGACAGTTTCCATATTCCACATGGTTCTTATCTCATCAGCCAGCGGTAAGTATTTATTTATTTTCTCTGTGTGGGTCTTATTGATATTGTTTGCCAAGGGAACTGCTATGTCGATTATATACGTTATTTTTTGTTGTCTTTGTGTTAGTACAATGTCTGGAATATTATTTGGTGTTGGTCTATCTGTAATAATCTTTCTGTTCCAGTATATTCTGCATTCCTCGTTTTCTTTTACTGGTGGTGGCTGATAGGTATAATATGGTTCCGTCTTTGCTGTTTGTAAATATTCTTCCTCTATAGCTTGGTACACGATTTTCGCTACATTATTGTGTCTCTCCAGGTATTGCTTCGGTGCTAGGATGGAGCAACCTGCGATTATGTGATCTATGTTCTCTTCCTTCTGATCGCACATTCGGCACTTTAGGTTGTTTATGTCTTCCTGGAGGATTCTTTTTCTGTAGGATCGCGTTGGTATTACTTGGTCTTGAATCGCAGCACAGAAGCCTTCAGTTTCTAAAAATAAATCACCGGTTTTCAGCCATGAATTTGAAGCTTGGGTATCCACTGAATCATTTTCTATCATGTTGAGATGTCTGCCATGTAGTGGCTTGGCTTTCCATTGGTCCTTAAGTTGTTGGATACTTGGTATTTTTTCGTCGTACTCCTGGGTTGTGTTTGCTAGATTTAACACTGTAATTTTTTTTGTCTAATTTGACAATAACCTGGTGTAGACTGCTTATTTCAGCTTTTGATAGAAAGTATTCTTTTATGTTCTTGAGTTGGCTGTAGTGTCTGCTGTTTATGTTTGGGATACCTCTGCCTCCTGCACTGCGTGGTAGGTGGAATCTTTCTATAGAGCTTTTAGGGTGGTGGGCTCGAAATTTGCTGAACTCCTTTCTTGTCTTTATGTCTAAATTTTTGAGTTCTGTGTCAGTCCAGTTGAGAATACCAAATGAATATGTAAGGGCTGATGTTGCGAAGGAGTTTACAGCTTTAGCCGTGTTGCCTGCATTTAGTTCAGTTTTCAATATTAACTTCAACCGCTGTAAGTACGTTTTGGAAACCCCCTCCTTAGCTACTTTCTGATCTATTCCTTGTGCCTGTAGGTATCCTAGGTATTTGTATTTTTCTTCTTCTTCCATGCCGGCGATTTTTCCTTGCCATTCGTTGATTTTATAGCCTTCATGTTTGGCCCACTTGCCCTTTACCATGGTGTTTATTCTGCATTTGTCTAGGCCAAATTTCATTTGGATGTCTGTACTGAATTTTCCCACACGGTCCAACAGGCACTGGAGATGCTCCTCTTTTTCAGCGAATATCTTTAGGTCGTCCATATACCATAAGTGGCTGATTTGTATCCCGTTGTTGTCTAACGTGACTCCTTTTCTTTGTTGATTCAACAATATTGTAAGTGGTTTTAGTGCTAGGCAAAACCACAGCGGGCTCAGCGCATCTCCTTGGAATATTCCTCGTTGTATTTTGATATTCCCAGCGTGTATTTGCTCTTTAGCTGCGTTCAGTTGAATATTGGTATTCCAAGTATTCATGGCATGTGTTAGGAATTGTACTATATGCTCATTGATCCTGTAGATATGCAGAACTTCTACAAGCCACGAATGCGGTATACTGTCATAGGCCTTTTGATAGTCAATATAAGCAGTATAGAGTGACCCTTTCTTCTTTTTCACGGTGTTCGTAACCACCGAGTCGATTATCAGTTGTTCCTTGCATCCTCTTGACCCTTTTCTACTTCCTTTTTGTTCTTCATCGAGCAAGTTGTTCATTTCTAGGTGTTTGTATAGTTTTTTGGCTATTATGGATGTTAGGGTTTTATAGATGGTCGGTAGGCACGTGATTGGCCTATAACGAGTTGGATCTGGCGTACAGCTCGGGGTCTTTGGAAGCAGGTACGTTATGCCTTTCGTCATAAAGGATGGTAAGGTGTCAGGCTGTTCTATTATTTTGCTATAGCATTTAGCTAGTTGTTCGTGTGTGGCTGTGAATCGTTTTAGCCAGAAATTGTGGATCATGTCTAGCCCCGGTGCTTTCCAGTTGGGAGCTTTGGCAAGTGCTTCCGTGACGTCCGCTGTGGTCACTTTCCATTCCAACATGGTCCTAAGGTTGGTCCTATTTGCCTGCTCTGTTGATAGCCATTTAGATTTTTTATGCCGTACTGGTTCGCTCCAAAGGCCTGCCCAGAAATCTCTTATTGACTCTGTACTTGGTGGTTTATCTTCAGTAGGTACTGCTGTCTTGACATTTGTTGCGACCAGCTTTTTGTAGAACGTTCTTTGGCTTGCATTAAACTGGGAGTTGTCTTCTCGCCGTGCTTTGCTTTTCTTAAAACGTTTTAGTTTTTTTGCGACTGCTGCGAGTTTCTGTTTCAAGTAGTCTAGTATTTCTACTACTGAAGGGTTATCTGTTGATCTATACTCGGTTATTATCTTGGCCGCCAATCTCTTGACCTTGGTACTAGGGTTATTTTTCTGATATTCAGTGATGATACCGATTTCTTTTCTGAGTTTGTCAATTTTAGTACGTATTCTTCTTTCCCATGGGGGTTCTTGCTTTTCTCTTCTTACATTTGCCGTTTCTACCACCGCTTTTTGTTTGTGCATGTTCAATGCTGTCATCGCTCCTGCGTAGATTAGCTCATGGAGGTCTTCTATACCACTGTCTTCTGTTATCTTCTTTGCTATTAAGTTGTTCAGCTCTGTTATTATTCTACGTGTGCAACGTTTATGTTTCAGCTTGGGCAGTCGGGGCTTAGTGGTTGGGTCCATTCCTCCGAAATTTACTAGGTTCCGTTCTAGTTCATTCTCTACTAAGGTTGGTTCTGTTGCTCTTTCTGTTTGTGTCGGTTGTGTCTCTTCCTGTTCTTCCTCTCTTTCTTCTTCTTCTGTTTGTATGCCTAGCTCTATGGATACCTCACTTTTGATTGCTTCTATTCTGTCTGCAGATAGTCTGTTATTTATAAATATTGATCTTCTTTGGTCGAGAATGTTTTGTATGGTTTTTCTGTTTAATGTCGGGTATTCCTGCAGTACAATCCTGTGTAATTCTACACTGTAGGGTTCTTTCGACGTCTCTACTCGTGTTAATCTATAGTAGCATCGAACCACGAATTCATTCATCTCCATTGTCCAGGTGGTTCTTTGCTTAGTTCTATGGGCTGGTGGGACGGGCTGAGATAGAGGAATCTCAGTAGCATCTTCACCTGCATTGGCCTCTGGCAGTTGTTGATTATGGCCCTCAGTGAGTGTCTCGGCTGTATTTGCTTCGGGTAACCCGGTAGGTGCCCGCCTGTTCAGCACTCTACCACCGGCGGTTCGTCGGCTGTCACGTCCAGCGCCGGCACCGGACGTGCCCTGGCGTTCCCCAGGCAGCGGCTCTTCTCCGAGGCGTTTTCTTCCCCTTGTCTCCATTTTCATGGGTGTGTGCCTGTTTTGGTCCGCGGGTGGTATTTTATTTCCCACCTGCCCGCCGGCTGACAGCCGGTTAGGGTATCCCCCTATCCGCCACCTGAGGGCGCGTCCGATGGGAGACAGGCACAAACTCCACACGGATTATTATTATTATTATTATTATTATTATTATTATTATTATTATTATTATTATTTTCTTCATCTCAGCATTTCTTCTTCTTCTTCATCTCAGCATTTTTCACTGGTATAACATGAGGTACGGACTAAATGTCAAGCACTCTCATCTAATCATGACTTAAGAATTTTCTAACTGTGCGTGCAGTGTTCAGAATGACTGCTTATTATTATTATTATTATTATTATTATTATTATTATTATTATTATTATTTTTTTTTTTTTTTTCGGTTTGCCCGCTGCCGGACAGGACTTCCGTGGCCTCCGACACCTCACGGTAGCCGCGCCGGCGAATTCCTTGCAGCCACTCTCCACGACCTGTGGAGTTAGTGACTGCAAATACCTAAATCGTGTGCCCTAAGTAGACGAAGGGACCCCAAGATAACCGCCTTCTGCATCTGGCCTGCCAACCATTCTGCCGAATTCTGACAGGCCGGTATGATCTTCAATTCTGAGAGCAGCGAAGGCTTCATCCCTCCGAGTACGCCGATTATTAGGACGACCATCTTGACAAAGTAGCCTGGGTACAGCACTTGGAGCTCATACCGGAGATCACGATATTTGGTCCGTTTTTCCCCCTCCTTCAAAGCGATATTTGTCTCATTATTATTATTATTATTATTATTATTATTATTATTATTATTATTATCATAGACTTGACTTATTATTATTATTATTATTATTATTATTATTATTATTATTATTTTTTTTTATTTTTTTTAGCGAGCTAAAAACCAGTCACCCTTCTCTGTGGCTCCGACCCTCACAGAGGGGAGGGTAGCCACTCCCCACGCCCGTGGGGTAAGTGACTACTGGGTCCGGGAATCGTGTGCCCTGAGCAGACGTAATGAACCAAGAATGACGGCCTTCTGCATTCTGCCGGCTAAGATCTCTGCCGAATTTCGGCATGCCGGTATGATCTTGAGTTCCGAAAGCAGTGTGTGTCTCGTTCCACCGAGGGCTCCTATGATCAGTACCACTATCTTATTATTATTATTATTATTATTTTTTTTTTTTTTTTTTAGTTTATAAAAGCCAGTCACCCTTTATACTCTGTGGCTCCGACACTCACAGAGGGGAGCTGGTAGTACCGGCAGCCACTCCCCACGTCCGTGGGGTGAGTGACTACTGGGTCCGAGAATCGTGTGCCCTGAGTAGACGTAATGAGCCGAGGATAATGGCCTTCTGCATCCTGCCGGCTAAGATCTCTGCCGAATTTCGGCATGCCGGTATGATCTTTAGTTCTGAAAGCAGTGTGTGTCTCGTTCCACCGAGGGCTCCTATGATCAGGACCACTAGCTTAACAGTATGGCCTGGGTAAAGCCTGCGGAGCTCGAAGAGCAAATCTCGATATTTCGTCCGTTTTTCCTCCTCCTTCAAGACAATGTTATTCTCCGCGGGAGCCGAGAACTCCACGACAAACATTGTCTTGAGTTGGTGGTCGAGGAGTACCATGTCAGGCTTATTAGCTTGTATTTGCCTGACGGTGGGAAACGAGTAGTTCCAATAAATTAGACACTTCTCATTTCCCACAACGGACTCAATATCCCCCGGAGCGTAAGGCAGCACTGGTGTCTCGTCTATCCCATACGAGTGCCTTAAGTGATAATAAAGCACTCGTAATGCTGCGTCGTGCCTCTGAATATAGGCCGAGACTGCATATACTGGACAAGCCGACAGCAAATGCATTAATGTCTCCGGCGCCCTGTGGCAGGTCCTGCAGCTGACATCAGGGACCTCTATACCCATGACACGACTTCGATAGACGAGTGTGTTGAATACACCATCCTGGCACGCCATTATGAATCCCTCGGTCTCAGACTTTAGCCCGGCTGACCTTAAGAAAGCAAAGGTCAGCCTTTCGGATAAGCCGCGGTCTTCTATATTTTTATAGAAGACGCCGTGCAATGGCTTATCCGAGTGTCGCTGCAGAAATAGATCAATTTCAGCAGCTTTGACTTGGGCTTTTTGCCGAGCAGGTTCCAACTCGGTGACAGAGTCTTGGTTAACCCGCTCAGCGTCGAAGACCAGACCGAGTTCATCGGCGGCTCTGCGTGCTGCCTTGAACAAAAAGGCTCCTACTCCTGCACTTTCATGGTCTCGGACCATGCAGAGGAGGGGATCCGAACTCCTTATGACCTTACAGGCTCCATCCAGAACCATTCTGTTATGGAGACTCTCCAAACTCAAGAGTCCACGGCCTCCCCGATGTCGTGGGAGATATAACCGTGGAACGGACGATTTAGGGTGCAAACTCCTATAGAGATGCATCTTTTTTCGGGTTCCTACATCGAGTTGACGCAGCTCCTCTTGATTCCATTTAATTACTCCGAAGGAGTAGAGGAGGATCGGAACGGCAAGCATATTGGTAGCAGACACCTTGTTCTTCCCCGACAGTTCTGAAGACCAGATCTGTCGGAGTCGGTGCTGATACTTGCCGCGGAGAGCGTTTTTTACTACACTCACTTCTTGGGTGGAGCGTTGCTCGACACCCAAGTAAGTGTACGACTCTCCGGCATCTAAATGATGTAAGATGCTTCCGTCCACAAGCTGCGCATCCTCTCCGTAGTCACCACATCGTCCTCTCTTGAGGTGGACTAGTGCACACTTGTCCAACCCAAATTCCATGCCGACAGCCTGCGTGTACTCCTGTACCACCCTGAGGGACTGGCGTAAATCCCTCTCTCCGGAGGCATAAAGTTTAAGGTCATCCATGTAAAACAGATGGGTGACCTTATGCCTCCTGTCGCCGGGGGTACCGCAGTTGTATCCACGGGTATTTCGAAGCGAAACGGATAATGGTAGTAGTGAGATGCAAAACAGAAGGGGGCTTAGGGAATCTCCCTGAAATACTCCCCTTCTGAACAATACCGGCTCTGTCTGGACTCTGCTGTTACCTGATGTTATGGTAAAGCGAGTCCTCCAGAGCGGCATGAGTTCTTCGATACATCTCACTACGGGACCTGGCACCGCAAGACATCTGAGCAAGTGGACAATAAGCTCATGGGATGCCATATCAAATGCCTTGCGGTAGTCGATCCAGGCCATAGAGAGGTTACGCTTATACTGCACGGAGTCCTGCGTGATACATCTGTCGATCAGCAGGTTCTCCTTGCAGCCAGCGACACCTCTCTTTGACCCTCGTTGCTCATATATCCGTTCATAAACCCGTTCAACTGCTTGGAGCACCCGCATGTACAAGATGCGTGTAAACAACTTGTAGCATGCGTTTAAGCAAGTTATCGGCCGGTAATTTTTTGGGTTAGACAAATCTCCGTTCTTCGGGATCAGCACTGTCCGCCCCTCGACAACCCAAGAAGGAATTTGCTGCTCCCCATTTAGCCATGAATTAAAAATTCTGACCAAATGGTGGTGGGTACTGGAAAACTTTTTCCACCAAAAGTTATTTATCCCATCGGGACCTGGAGCAGCAAAGTTCTTAGAGCCCTCAAGAGCTCTTCGAACCTCTTCTGGGGTTATCGGTTGGCACACCTCGTTTGGTTGTTGAAACCTTTGGCAAAAGGCTTCAAAGTGTGCCAGGGCTGGAGTGTCTCTGTTGAGTGGGAGCTTCTGTCCGTAGAGCGTTTTCCAGAAGTTTTCCACCTGATCTACAGTCGGCGGATTCTCTACAACACGCTGAGGCGGTTCGAAAAGGCGCGAGGGCTTTTTGCGGAATAGATTGTTTTCCGCCAGCCCCCTCGCCCGCCTCACTAGTGACTTTTTACAAGTCACTAGCATCCGTATCCGATCAAGGCAGTGCTGCTTGGTGGTTCGCAGCACTGCCCCATTCAGTGTGTGATGGACGCGTCTTAAATTGGCGGCTATGCGCCTAACCTTAGGCGTGAATGTCTTATTGGCCGCCATATAGTCCATCACACATTGGATACGGGATGCATGTTGCCTCGCCGACCGGATCTTGGCTTCCATCTTATGTATACGCCGCTCCGCTCTCTCCTGTGGGGAGGCAGTGTTCCACCTCTCCCCTGGGGTTAAGCGCTGTGCAGCAGCGTATACGGCACAGTTTATGCGCCAGATGTCAGCCCCTTCTGGTATCGCTTCACGAAGTTCAGCATCCACTCTGGCTAGGTCTTCTGATCTGGGGGGTCTGATGTAGTGTAACCCCCTTCTTGTGTTGAGGCCCTCTGGTGTTAGTGGAACGTCTAGAACTGCCTCCTCAACCAGTTCATTCAGCGGCTCTTCAACCGCCTCATTTACCGGCTGAGGAACAGCTCTCACGTAGCCCCTGCTACGAAGGTGGGATACATAATCACGCAGATTTTGCGGCGTGAAGGCGCTGTGCTCCGGATGTCTTTCACACCACAGAGCATGCATTCGCGCCATGTACCCCCTTCGTGCGGGCTCACTGCTTTCGTAGCACAGCAGAAGATCATTCCTCAGCTCATCTGTCCACTCAAAGCGTCCATGTGTCTCGCGGTCGTTATTGTCAGGCAATCCGTCCGGTTGGGCCCCACCACCTTGCCTGTGACCCCCATCCGGATGGGGTCGATTGTGGGGGCCCTGTCTTCTGTGGCCTGGAACCAGAAGATTTCAGCTTGTTAGGTGGTTAGCCTAACAAGCCCACGGCCGACACCAGAGGGGAAGTCTCTTTCCCCTCCCGGGTGCGCTAGCACTGTCGGTCCGGATTTTGCACCCGTGGCTGGAGTAAGTGGTGTCGCTACTCACCAAAGGCTAGTTGGATGTAAGGGAGCCCCTCCTGCTTATTATTATTATTATTATTATTATTATTATTATTTTTTTTTTTTCCGGTTTCCCGTTGCCGGACAGGGCTTCCGTGGCCTCCGACACCACACGGTAGCCGCGCCGGCTAATTAATTACAGCCACTCTCCACGACCTGTGGAGTTAGTGACTGTAAACACCTGAATCATGTGCCCTAAGCAGACGAAGGGACCCCAAGATAACCGCCTTCTGCATCTGACCTGCCAACCATTCTGCCGAATTCTGACAGGCCGGTATGATCTTTAATTCTGAGAGCAGCGAAGGCTTCATCCCTCCGAGTACGCCGATTATTAGGACGACTCTCTTGACCGAGTAGTCTGGGTACAGCACTTGGAGCTCATACCGGAGATCACGATATTTGGTCCGTTTTCCCCCCTCCTTCAAAGCGATGTTTGTCTCAGCAGGCGCTGAGAATTCGATGACAAACATCACTTTGTTCTGATGGTCGAGGAGGACTATGTCAGGCTTGTTGGCTTGAATTAGCCTGACGGTCGGGAACGAGTAGTTCCAATAAATTCGGCACCTCTCGTTCTCGACAACGGACTCAATATCTCCGGGGATGTAAGGCAGCACTGGTGTTTGATCTACCCCCGTACGAGTGCCTTAGATGGTAGTATAGCACTCGTAAAGCCGCGTTATGGCGGTGGATGTAGGCCGAAATCGCGTATATCGGGCATGCTGAAAGCAAATGCATCAGCGATTCCGGCGCCTGGCGGCAGGTCCTGCAGTTGATATCAGGGACCTCTACACCCATTACGCGGCTTCGGTAGACCAAGGTGTTTATTACACCATCCTGACAGGCCACAATGAATCCCTCGGTCTCCGACTTAAGCCCAGCTGACCTTAAAAAGGCGAATGTCAGCCTAGTCGATAAACCCAGTGTTTCTATGTTCTTATAGTACACACCGTGCATGGGTTTATCGACATGCTGCCTGAACAGATTCTCCTGTTCGGCAGCTTTTATTTGGACTTTCAGACGATGTGGCTGAAGTTCGGAGACTGACTCTGGATCAGCACCGCGCCGGCCACCTCGTCTGACGTCGAATACGAGACCAAGTTCATCTGCGGCTCTTTTTGCTGCCTTGAACAATCCTGCGCCCACCCCTGCGATTTCGTGATCTCTCACTAATAGCAGGAGCGGATCCGAGCTCCTAAGGATTTTACATGCCATACTCAGCGCTACTCTGCCATGCATACACTCCAGACCCAAGAGTCCTCGGCCCCCCCGATGACGTGGGAAGTAAACACGAGGAACGGACGATCTAGGATGAATACTCCTATGGATGTTCATCATCTTGCGGGTATCTCTGTCTAGTTGGCGCAGCTCATCTACATTCCATTTTACTACCCCAAAGGAGTAGAGCAGAACAGGAACGGCAAGTATGTTAGTGGCAGACGCCTTATTCTTCCCCGAAAGTTCGGAGGACCAAATCTTTCGGAGTAGGCGTCTGTACTTGCCGCGGAGAGACTCCTTTATTTGTTGCACATCCTGGATGTGATGTTGTTGCACACCCAGGTATGTGTAGGTCTCCCCGGCATCCAGATGTCTCAGAATGCTTCCGTCTGCGAGCTGCGCATCTTCAGAGAATTCCCCGCATCGCCCTCTCTTGAGGTGGACGACCGCGCACTTGTCCAACCCGAACTCCATACCAATGGCCCGCGTGTACTCCTCGACCACCCTTAGAGCATTTTGAAGTTCACGCTCACCGGAGGCATACAGTTTGAGGTCATCCATATAGAACAGATGGGTGACCTTGTGCCTCCGGTTGCTGGGTGGGCCACAGTGGTACCCGCGGGTTTGGCGGAGTTCAACAGATAACGGCAGCAGTGAGATGCAAAAGAGGAGGGGACTCAGAGAATCTCCCTGGAATACTCCTCTTCTGAATGCTACCTGTTCTGTCGTAACCCGCTGTGCACCTGATGTTATGGTGAAGCGGGTCCTCCAGAGTGGCAGCAGTTGTTCTATGCATCTCACTAGTGGCTCTGCTACCGCAAGACATTTGAGCAAATGTAACAATAGTTCATGCGATGTTGTGTCAAATGCCTTACGATAGTCAATCCAGGCCATCGATAGATTCCGCTTGTATTGCACAGAATCCTGTGTAATACAGCGGTCTACCAGCAGGCTGTCTTTACAACCTGCCATGCCCTTCTTGGCGCCACGCTGCTCGTATATCTGCTGGAAGACCGGATCAACCTGCCGTAGTGTCCGAGCGTACAGGATACGTGTAAATATCTTGTAGCCGGAGTTCAGACAGGTGATTGGCCTATAATTCCTTGGGTCGGACAGATCACCCTTTTTGGGAATAAGCACGGTACGTCCCTCGACAAACCAGTCCGGGATTGGCTGCCCCTCATTCAACCACGTGTTGAAAACTCGGGCCAGACGACGGTGAGTGGAAGGAAATTTTTTCCACCACCAGTTGTTTATGCCGTCTGGACCCGGGGCAGCGAAGTTCTTGGTGCCAACAAGAGCTTGCTGGACTTCCTCCGGACTGATTGCCGCGCACACTTCTTCTGGCCCTTCAAAGGTTCTGTGGCAGAGAGCCTCGAAGTGTGCTATTGCTGGAGTGTTGCTATCGAACGGACGTGTCGTTTCGTAGATTCCTTTCCAGAAGTTTTCGACATCGGCTACAGTTGGTGGATTATCGACAACACGCTGTGGCTCTTGAAATAGGCGGGAAGGATTCGTACGGAACAAAGCATTTTGCTCCATACTTCGTACCCGCCTATTTAGCTTTTTCTTGATAGCCATAAGCGCTCGAATCCTATCTAAACAGTGCTGCTTAATAGTGAGCATCACTGTCAGATTTAGAGTGTGGTGTTGGCGTCTGAGTCCGGCTGCTGTTCGCCGGACTTTAGGCGTAAATGCCTTGCCAGTGGTTACGTATTCTACCACACTCTGGATTCGAGAAGCGTGTTGTCTGGCCAACTGTATTTTGCCTTCGATCTTTTGTACACGCCGCTTAGCCTTTTCGATACCGCTCGAGGCATTGTTTGTCCTCTCACGGGGAACGAGTTGACTAGCAGCGTTGTACACGGCAGTGTTGATCTGCCAGATGTCGGCGTCTTCTGGCAATTCCTCATCGATGACAGCGTCCATCCGCGCCAGGTCTTGTGGCTTTAGGGTAGCCCTGCTGTTAAGGCTAACCCTCGTCCTTAAGTCAACATCGGCGTATCTTCTAGGATGTTCCCCAACAGCTATTTGCCGCGGTGGAAGTGCGGCTGGCACTTCTTCCTGCTGCCGGGGTGCCCTTACGTAGCCTGTCCTGCGCAGGAA
The DNA here is from genome assembly GCA_936432065.2 of Rutpela maculata. Classification (NCBI taxonomy): domain Eukaryota; kingdom Metazoa; phylum Arthropoda; class Insecta; order Coleoptera; family Cerambycidae; genus Rutpela; species Rutpela maculata. Next base: position 117,463,378 of record OW386287.2, on the reverse strand, counting down.
GGATACTTGATCTCTGAGCTGTTGCTCAGAGAAGGCGCGATGCTCTGGATGCATGTCGCACCAGATATCGTGCAATCGCGCCATGTATCCCCTGCGCGCAGGTTCGCTGCTCTCATAGCAGGTCAGCAAGTCATCTCGAAGTTCCCTCGTCCACTTAAAGCGTCCTTGTACATTGCGTGCGTCGTCAACATTGAGACCATCCGGTATGGCCCCTCCAACTTGTCTCTGACCCCCATCCGAATGGGGTCTATTGTGAGGGGCCCTTTCTCTGTTGGTTGGAACCAGAGACCTGGGTCTCAAGATGGTTAGCCCTGAGACCCACGTCCGACATCTGTCAGGCAGAGATTCCTCTGCCTGTCCAGGTACACCGCGTGGAGGCTGCCGGTCCGCTTTCCATACCATATTATTATTATTTTTTTTTTTTTTAGCTAGCTAAAAACCAGTCACCCTTCTCTGTGGCTCCGACCCTCACAGAGGGGAGCTGGTAGTACCGGTAGCCACTCCCCACGCCCGTGGGGTGAGTGACTACTGGGTCCGTGAATCGTGTGCCCTGAGCAGACGTAATGAACCAAGAATGACGGCCTTCTGCATTCTGCCGGCTAAGACCTCTGCCGAGTTTCGGCATGCCGGTATGATCTTAAGTTCCGAAAGCAGTGTGTGTCTCGTTCCACCGAGGGCTCCTATAATCAGTACCACTATCTTAACAGTATGGTCTGGATACAGTCTGCGGAGTTCGAAGAGCAGATCTCGATATTTTGTCCGTTTTTCCTCCTCCTTCAAGACAATGTTGTTCTCCGCGGGAGCCGAGAACTCCACGACGAACATTGTCTTGAGTTGATGGTCGAGGAGTACTACGTCAGGCTTGTTGGCTTGTATTTGCCTGACGGTGGGAAAAGAGTAGTTCCAATAAATTAGACACTTCTCATTTCCCACAACGGACTCAATATCCCCCGGAGCGTAAGGCAGCACTGGTGTTTCGTCTATCCCATACGAGTGCCTTAAATGGTAGTAAAGCACTCGTAATGCTCCGTCGTGCCTTTGGATATAGGCCGAGACTGCGTATGTCGGGCAAGCCGACAGCAAGTGCATAAGAGTCTCTGGCGCCCTGCGGCAGGCCCTGCAGCTGACATCAGGGACCTCTATACCCATGACACGACTACGATAGACGAGGGTGTTAAATACACCATCCTGGCAAGCCATTATGAATCCCTCGGTCTCAGACTTCAGCCCGGCTGACCTTAAGAAGGCAAAGGTCAGCCTTTCGGATAAGCCAAGGTTTTCTATATTTTTATAGAAAACTCCATGCATTGGCTTATCCGTGTGAAGCTGCAGAAAGTTGTTGTGTTCTGCAGCTTTAATTTGGGCTTTTCGTCGAGCAGGTTCCAACTCGGTGACAGAGTCGCGATTTACCCGCTCGACGTCGAAGGAGAGACCAAGTTCATCGGCTGCTCTCTGTGCTGCCTTAAACAGAAAGGCTCCTACCCCTGCATTTTCATGGTCTCGGACCATGCAGAGGAGGGGATCCGAACTCCTGATGACCTTACAGGCTCCATCCAGAACCATCCTATTATGGAGACTCTCCAAACTCAAGAGTCCACGGCCTCCCCGATGTCGTGGGAGGTATAGCCGTGGAACAGACGATTTAGGATGCAAACTCCTATTGAGATGCATCTTCTTGCGGGTTCCTACGTCGAGTTGACGCAACTCTTCTTGAGTCCATTTCACTACTCCAAAGGAGTAGAGAAGGATCGGAACGGCAAGCATGTTGGTAGCAAACACCTTGTTCTTCCCCGACAGCTCTGAAGACCAGATCTGTCGGAGTCGGTGCTGATACTTGCCGCGGAGAGCGTTTTTCACTACACTCACTTCTTGGGTGGAGCGTTGCTCGACACCCAAGTAAGTGTACGACTCTCCGGCATCTAGATGATGTAAGATGCTTCCGTCCACGAGCTGCGCGTCCTCTCCGTAGTTCCCGCATCGTCCTCTCTTGAGATGGACCAGTCCACATTTGTCTAATCCGAACTCCATGCCGACAGCCTGCGTGTACTCCTGTACCACCCTGAGGGACTGGTGTAGGTCCCTCTCTCCGGAGGCATAAAGTTTAAGGTCATCCATATAAAACAGATGGGTGACCTTATGCCTCCTATCGCCAGGGGTACCGCAGTTGTATCCACGGGTTTTCCGGAGCGAAACGGATAATGGCAGTAATGAGATGCAAAATAGAAGGGGGCTGAGGGAGTCTCCCTGAAATACTCCCCTTCTGAATGTTACCGACTCCGTCTGGACTCTATCATTACCCGATGTAATGGTAAAGCGAGTCCTCCAGAGCGGCATCAGTTCTTCGATGCATCTCACTACGGGACCAGGTACCGCAAGACATCGGAGCAAGTGTACAATAAGCTCGTGCGATGTCATGTCAAATGCCTTGCGGTAGTCGATCCAGGCCATGGAGAGGTTACGCTTATACTGCATGGAGTCCTGCGTGACACACCTGTCAATCAGCAGGTTCTCCTTACAGCCAGCGACACCTCTCTTTGACCCTCGCTGCTCATATATCCGCTCGTAAACCGGTTCAACTGCGTGGAGCACTCGCATGTACAAGATGCGCGTAAACACCTTGTAACATGCGTTTAAACAGGTTATCGGCCGGTAGTTCTTTGGGTTAGACAAATCTCCGTTCTTCGGGATCAGCACTGTCCGCCCCTCGACAACCCAAGAAGGAATTTGCTGCTCCCCATTTAGCCATGAATTGAAAATTCTGGCTAAATGGTGGTGGGTACTGGATAATTTTTTCCACCAAAAGTTATTGATCCCGTCGGGACCTGGAGCAGCAAAGTTCTTAGAGCCCTCAAGAGCTCTTCGAACCTCTTCTGGGGTTATCGGTTGGCACACCTGTTGTGGTTGCTGAAACCTTTGACAAAAGGTTTCAAAGTGTGCCAGGGCTGGAGAGTCTCTGTTGAGTGGAAGCTTCTGTTCGTACAACGTTTTCCAGAAGTTTTCCACCTGATCTGCAGTCGGCGGATTTTCAGCAACACGCTGAGGCGGTTCGAAAAGGCGCGAGGGCTTTTTGCGGAAAAGTTGATTTTCCGCTAGCCCCCTCGCCCGCCTCACTAGTGACTTCTTACAAGACACTAGCATCCGTATCCTGTCGAGGCAGTGCTGTTTGGTGGTTTGTAGCACTGCCCCATTGAGTGTGTGATAGACGCGTCTTAAGTTAGCAGCTACTCGCCGCACTTTAGGCGTGAAAGGCCTATTGGCCGCCATATAGTCCATCACACATTGGATACGGGATGCGTGTTGCCTCGCCGACCGGATCTTGGCTTCCATCTTGTGTATGCGCCGTCTCGCTCTCTCTTGTGGGGAAGCACTGTTCCGCCTCTCCACCTGAGACAAGCGTTGAGCTGCAGCATACACGGCACAATTTATGTGCCAGATGTCAGCCTCTTCTGGTAGCGCTGCACGAAGTTCCGCATCCACTCTGGCCAGATCTTGTGGCCCGGGGGGTTTTATGTTGTGCAACCCCCTTCTGATACTGAGGCCCTCTGGTACTGGTGGAACGACTGGGACTGCAACCTCAACCGGTTCATTCGGTGGACCTTCGGCCACCTCATTCATCGGCTGAGGAGCAGTTCTCACGTAGCCCCTGCGATGAAGGTGGGACACATAATCACGCAGGTTTTGTGGCGTGAAGGCGTTGTGTTCTGGGTGCCTTGCACACCACAGAACGTGCATTCGCCCCATGTATCCCCTTCGCGCGGGCTCACTGCTTTCGTAGCACTGCATAAGGTCGTCCCTCAGTTCATCTGTCCACTCAAAGCGTCCTTGTTCATCGCGGTTGTCAACAATGGGCTGTCGATCTTGTTGGGCCCCACCACCTTGCCCTTGACCCCTATCCGAACGGGGTCGATCGTGGGGGCCCTGTCCTCGGCCAATAGGAACCGGAGGTTTGGGCTTGTGGGTGGTTAGCCCAGCAAGCCCACGATATTATTATTATTATTATTATTATTATTATTATTATTATTATTATTATTATTATTATTATTATTATTATTATTATTATTATTATTATTATTATTATTATTATTATTATTATTATTATTATTATTATTATTATTATTATTATTATTATTATTATTATTATTATCTTTCAAATTCTCTCCTTAAGAGGAGGTAAGGTGTACCAACCATCGGCTATCAGCAAGATGGCGGTTTCTATTTCAATTTATAGGCAGGTGAAGGAATTTTCTGACGGAGTTACAAGTATTTAGGAGGACGGATTTTTGTATTTGGGTGATAGTATGAGGATGGATATTGAGCTGTTGGAGGTTTCGGCAGAGAGTTTTGGGAACTACACCTGTTGTGGATATAACTATGGGAAGAATAGTAATTTTATCTTGTCGCCACATTTTCTTAATTTCTTCAGCGAGTTCACCATATTTATTTAATTTTTCACCATAGGACTGTTGTAAATTATGTGTATTGGGCACTGTAATGTCTATAAGGAAAGTGTGCCTTTGCTTCTTCAGGGTAAGTACGATGTCTGGTCTATTGGCAAGGATGGTTCGGTCAGTTATAACCGATCGATCCCAGTATAGCTTACAGTCCTCATTCTCTAAAACAGGTGATGGGTTGTACTCGTAATATGGTGTGTTGGAGGTCAAGAGCCTGTGCTAAAGTGCTAGTTTCAGATGGACAACCTTTGCTACCTGGTTATGTCTGTGGGTGTAATCGTCCGTCATCATCCTACACCCCGCTGTTATGTGCTGAATAGTCTCGGATGCGCTAGCGCATTTCCTGCAGGTGTCGCTTCGCATGCCTGGGTCTTTGACGATAACTTTGAGGTAGTTCTTTGTTGCGACTATCTGATCTTGGATCGCTATGACAAAGCCCTCTGTTTCGGGGAACAGCTCCCCATAACTGAGCCAGTAGTTTGACGCTACTTTATCAACATGTTCTTGGCTCAGGTCGTGGGGGTGCCTCCCGTGGAGTACCTTGTGTTTCCAGGAGTTGACGAGGGTTCTTATTATTATTATTATTATTATTATTATTATTATTATTTTTTTTTTTTATATATATATATATATATATATATATATATATATATATATATAAAAGCCAGTCACCCTTTATTCTCTGTGGCTCCGACACTCACAGAGGGGAGCTGGTAGTACCGGCAGCCACTCCCCACGTCCGTGGGGTGAGTGACTACTGGGTCCGATTATCGTGTGCCCTGAGTAGACGTAATGAGCCGAGGATAATGGCCTTCTGCATCCTGCCGGCTAAGATCTCTGCCGAATTTCGGCATGCCGGTATGATCTTTAGTTCTGAAAGCAGTGTGTGTCTCGTTCCACCGAGGGCTCCTATGATCAGGACCACTAGCTTAACAGTATGGCCAGGGTAAAGCCTGCGGAGCTCGAAGAGCAAATCTCGATATTTCGTCCGTTTTTCCTCCTCCTTCAAGACAATGTTATTCTCCGCGGGAGCCGAGAACTCCACGACATACATTGTCTTGAGTTGGTGATCGAGGAGGATCATGTCAGGCTTATTAGCATGTATTTGCCTGACGGTGGGAAACGAGTAGTTCCAATAAATTAGACACTTCTCATTTCCCACAACGGACTCAATATCCCCCGGAGCGTAAGGCAGCACTGGTGTCTCGTCTATCCCATACGAGTGCCTTAAGTGATAATAAAGCACTCGTAATGCTGCATCGTGCCTCTGGATATAGGCCGAGACTGCATATACTGGACAAGCCGACAGCAAATGCATTAATGTCTCCGGCGCCCTGTGGCAGGTTCTGCAGCTGACATCTATACCCATGACACGACTTCGATAGACGAGTGTGTTGATACACCATCCTGGCACGCCATTATGAATCCCTTGGTCTCAGACTTCAGCCCGGCTGACCTCAAGAAAGCGAAGGTCAGCCTTTCGGATAAGCCGCGGTCTTCTATATTTTTATAGAAGACTCCGTGCAATGGCTTATCCGAGTGTAGCTGCAGAAATAAATCAATTTCAGCAGCTTTGACTTGGGCTTTTTGCCGAGCAAGTTCCAACTCGGTGACAGAGTCGTGATTAACCCGCTCAGCGTCGAAGACCAGACCGAGTTCATCGGCGGCTCTGCGTGCTGCCTTAAACAAAAAGGCTCCAACTCCTGCACTTTCATGGTCTCGGACCATGCAGAGGAGGGGATCCGAACTCCTTATGGCCTTACAGGCTCCATCCAGAACCATCCTGTTATGGAGACTCTCCAAACTCAAGAGTCCACGGCCTCCCCGATGTCGTGGGAGATATAACCGTGGAACGGACGATTTAGTGTGCAAACTCCATAGAGATGCATCTTTTTTCGGGTTCCTACATCGAGTTGTCGCAGCTCCTCTTGATTCCATTTAATTACTCCAAAGGAGTAGAGGAGGATCGGAACGGCAAGCATATTGGTAGCAGACACCTTGTTCTTCCCCGACAGTTCTGAAGACCAGATCTGTCGGAGTCGGTGCTGATACTTGCCGCGGAGAGCGTTTTTTACTACACTCACTTCTTGGGTGGAGCGTTGCTCGACACCCAAGTAAGTGTACGACTCTCCGGCATCTAGATGATGTAAGATGCTTCCGTCCACAAGCTGCGCATCCTCTCCGTAGTCACCGCATCGTCCTGTCTTGAGGTGGACTACGGCACACTTGTCCAACCCAAATTCCATGCCGACAGCCTGCGTGTACTCCTGTACCACCCTGAGGGACTGGCGTAAATCCCTCTCTCCGGAGGCATAAAGTTTAAGGTCATCCATGTAAAACAGATGGGTGACCTTATGCCTCCTGTCGCCGGGGGTACCGCAGTTGTATCCACGGGTATTTCGAAGCGAAACGGATAATGGTAGTAGTGAGATGCAAAACAGAAGGGGGCTTAGGGAATCTCCCTGAAATACTCCCCTTCTGAACAATACCGGCTCTGTCTGGACTCTGCTATTACTCGATGTTATGGTAAAGCGAGTCCTCCAGAGCGGCATGAGTTCTTCGATACATCTCACTACGGGACCGGGCACCGCAAGACATCTGAGCAAGTGGACAATAAGCTCATGGGATGTCATATCAAATGCCTTGCGGTAGTCGATCCAGGCCATAGAGAGGTTACGCTTATACTGCACGGAGTCCTGCGTGATACATCTGTCGATCAGCAGGTTCTCCTTGCAGCCAGCGACACCTCTCTTTGACCCTCGTTGCTCATATACCCGTTCGTAAACCCGTTCAACTGCTTGGAGCACCCGCATGTACAAGATGCGTGTAAACAACTTGTAGCATGCGTTTAAGCAAGTTATCGGCCGGTAATTTTTTGGGTTAGACAAATCTCCGTTCTTCGGGATCAGCACTGTCCGCCCCTCGACAACCCAAGAAGGAATTTGCTGCTCCCCATTTAGCCATGAATTAAAAATTCTGGCCAAATGGTGGTGGGTACTGGAAAACTTTTTCCACCAAAAGTTATTTATCCCATCGGGACCTGGAGCAGCAAAGTTCTTAGAGCCCTCAAGAGCTCTTCGAACCTCTTCTGGGGTTATCGGTTGGCACACCTCGTTTGGTTGTTGAAACCTTTGGCAAAAGGCTTCAAAGTGTGCCAGGGCTGGAGTGTCTCTGTTGAGTGGGAGCTTCTGTCCGTAAAGCGTTTTCCAGAAGTTTTCCATCTGATCTACAGTCGGCGGATTCTCTATAACACGCTGAGGCGGTTCGAAAAGGCGCGAGGGCTTTTTGCGGAAGAGATTGTTTTCCGCCAGCCCCCTCGCCCGCCTCACTAGTGACTTTTTACAAGTCACTAGCATCCGTATCCGATCAAGGCAGTGCTGTTTGGTGGTTCGCAGCACTGCCCCATTCAGTGTGTGATGGACGCGTCTTAAATTGGCGGCTATGCGCCTAACTTTAGGCGTGAAAGTCCTATTGGCCGCCGTATAGTCCATCACACATTGGATACGGGATGCGTGTTGCCTCGCCGACCGGATCTTGGCTTCCATCTTTTGTATACGCCGCTCCGCTCTCTCCTGTGGGGAGGCAGTGTTCCGCCTCTCACCCGGAGTTAAGCTCTGGGCAGCAGCATATACGGCACAATTTATGTGCCAGATGTCAGCCCCTTCTGGTATCGCTTCACGAAGTTCAGCATCCACTCTGGCTAGGTCTTCTGATCTGGGGGGTTTGATGTAGTGCAACCCCCTTCTGGTGTTGAGGCCCTCTGGTCTTGGTGGAACGTCTAGCACTGCCTCCACAACCGGTTCATTCAGCGGCTCTTCGACCGCCTCATTTACCGGCTGAGGAACAGCTCTCACGTAGCCCCTGCTGCGAAGGTGGGATACATAGTCACGCAGATTTTGCGGCGTGAAGGCGCTGTGCTCTGGGTGTCTTGCACACCACAGAGCGTGCATTCGCGCCATGTACCCCCTTCGTGCGGGCTCACTGCTTTCGTAGCATAGCAGAAGATTATTCCTCAGCTCATCGGTCCACTCGAAGCGTCCATGTAGCTCGCGGTCGTCATTGTCAGGCAATCCGTCCGGTTGGGCCCCACCACCTTGCCTGTGACCCCCATCCGAATGGGGTCGATTGTGGGGGCCCTGTCTTCTGTTGCCTGGAATCAGAAGATTTCGGCCTGTTAGGTGGTTAGCCTAACAAGCCCACGGCCGACACCAGAGGGGAAAACTCTTTCCCCTCCCGGGTGCGCTAGCGCTGTCGGTCCGGGTTTTGCACCCGCGGCTGGAGTAAGTGGTGTCGCTACACACCAAAGGCTAGTGAGATGTAAAAAAGCCCCTCCTGCTTATTATTATTATTATTATTATTTTTTTTTTTTTTTTTTTTTTTTTTTTTTTTTTTTTTTTTTTTTTGTAAAAGCCAGTCACCCTTTAAACTCTGTGGCTTTGACACTCACAGAGGGGAGCTGGTAGTACCGGTAGCCACTCCCCACGCCCGTGGGGTGAGTGACTACTGGGTCCGTGAATCGTGTGCCCTGAGCAGACGTAATGAACCGAGGATGACGGCCTTCTGCATTCTGCCGGCTAAGACCTCTGCCGAATTTCGGCATGCCGGTATGATCTTAAGTTCTGAAAGCAGTGTATGTCTCGTTCCACCGAGGGCTCCTATAATCAGTACCACTATCTTAACAGTATGGTCTGGATAAAGTCTGCGGAGTTCGAAGAGCAGATCTCGATATTTTGTCCGTTTTTCCTCCTCCTTCAAGACAATGTTGTTCTCCGCGGGAGCCGAGAACTCCACGACGAACATTGTCTTGAGTTGATGGTCGAGGAGTACTACGTCAGGCTTGTTGGCTTGTATTTGCCTGACGGTGGGGAAAGAGTAGTTCCAATAAATTAGACACTTCTCATTTCCCACAACGGACTCAATATCCCCCGGAGCGTAAGGCAGCACTGGTGTTTCGTCTATCCCATACGAGTGCCTTAAATGGTAATAAAGCACTCGTAATGCTCCGTCGTGCCTTTGGATATAGGCCGAGACTGCATATGTCGGGCAAGCCGACAGCAAGTGCATAAGAGTCTCTGGCGCACTGCGGCAGGCCCTGCAGCTGACATCAGGGACCTCTATACCCATGACACGACTACGATAGACGAGGGTGTTAAATACACCATCCTGGCAAGCCATTATGAATCCCTCGGTCTCAGACTTCAGCCCGGCTGACCTTAAGAAGGCAAAGGTCAGCCTTTCGGATAAGCCAAGGTTCTCTATATTTTTATAGAAAACTCCATGCATTGGCTTATCCGTGTGAAGCTGCAGAAAGATGTCGTATTCTGCAGCTTTAATTTGGGCTTTTCGTCGAGCAGGTTCCAACTCGGTGACAGAGTCGGGATTTACCCGCTCGACGTCGAAGGAGAGACCAAGTTCATCGGCTGCTCTTTGTGCTGCCTTAAACAAAAAGTCTCCTATTCCTGCACTTTCATGGTCCCGGACCATGCAGAGGAGGGGATCCGAACTCCTGATGACCTTACAGGCTCCATCCAGAACCATCCTATTATGGAGACTCTCCAAACTCAAGAGTCCACGGCCCCCCCGATGTCGTGGGAGGTATAGCCGTGGAACGGACGATTTAGGATGCAAACTTCTATTGAGATGCATCTTCTTGCGGGTTCCTACGTCGAGTTGACGCAACTCCTCTCGAGTCCATTTCACCACTCCAAAGGAGTAGAGTAGGATCGGAACGGCAAGCATGTTAGTAGCAGACACCTTGTTCCTCCCCGACAGTTCTGAGGACCAGATCTGTCGGAGTCGGTGCTGATACTTGCCGCGGAGAGCGTTTTTCACTACACTCACTTCTTGGGTGGAGCGTTGCTCGACACCCAAGTAAGTGTACGACTCTCCGGCATCTAGATGATGTAAGATGCTTCCGTCCACGAGCTGCGCGTCCTCTCCGTAGTTCCCGCATCGTCCTCTCTTGAGATGGACCAGTGCACATTTGTCCAGCCCGAACTCCATGCCGACAGCCTGCGTGTACTCCTGTACCACCCTGAGGGACTGGTGTAGGTCCCTCTCTCCGGAGGCATAAAGTTTAAGGTCATCCATGTAGAACAGATGGGTGACCTTATGCCTCCTATCGCCGGGGGTACCGCAGTTGTATCCACGGGTTTTCCGGAGCGAAACGGATAATGGCAGTAGTGAGATGCAAAACAGAAGGGGGCTGAGGGAGTCTCCCTGAAATACTCCCCTTCTGAAAGTTACCGACTCCGTCTGGACTCTATCGTTACCCGATGTAATGGTAAAGCGAGTCCTCCAGAGCGGCATCAGTTCTTCGATGCATCTCACTACGGGATCGGGTACCGCAAGACATCGGAACAATGAGCTCATGCGATGTCATATCAAATGCCTTGCGGTAGTCGATCCAGGCCATGGAGAGGTTCCGCTTATACTGCACGGAGTCCTGCGTGACACATCTGTCAATCAGCAGGTTCTCCTTGCAGCCAGCGACACCTCTCTTCGACCCTCGTTGCTCATATATCCGTTCGTAAACCGGTTCAACTGCGTGGAGCACTCGCGTGTACAAGATGCGCGTAAACACCTTGTAACATGCGTTTAGGCAGGTTATCGGCCGGTAGTTCTTTGGGTCAGACAAATCTCCGTTCTTCGGGATCAGCACTGTCCGCCCCTCGACAACCCAAGAAGGAATTTGCTGCTCCCCATTTAGCCATGAATTGAAAATTCTGGCCAAATGGTGGTGGGTACCGGATAACTTTTTCCACCAAAAGTTATTGATCCCGTCGGGACCTGGAGCAGCAAAGTTCTTAGAGCCCTCAAGAGCTCTTCGAACCTCTTCTGGAGTTATCGGTTGGCACACCTCGTTTGGTTGTTGAAGCCTTTGACAGAAGGCTTCAAAGTGTGCCAGGGCTGGAGAGTCTCGGTTGAGTGGAAGCTTCTCCTCGTAAAGCGTTTTTCAGAAATTTTCCACCTGATCTACAGTCGGCGGATTCTCTGCAACACGCGGAGGCGGTTCGAAAAGGCGCGAGGGCCTTTGGCGGAAGAGTTTATTTTCCGCCAGCCCCCTCGCCCGCCTCACTAGTGATTTTTTACAAACCACTAGCATCCGTATCCTGTCGAGACAGTGCTGTTTGGTGGTTCGCAGCACTGCCTCATTGAGTGTGTGATGGACGCGTCTTAAGTTGGCGGCTATTCGACGCACTTTAGGCGTAAACGGCCTATTGGCCGCCATGTAGTCCATCACACATTGGATACGGGATGCGTGTTGCCTCGCCGACCGGATCTTGGCTTCCATCTTCTGTATGCGCCGCTCCGCCCTCTCCTGTGGGGAGGCAGTATTACGCCTCTCCAACCGAGAAAAGCGTTGAGCAGCGGCATACACGGCACAGTTTATGTGCCAGATGTCAGCCCGTTCTGGTAGCGCTTCACGAAGTTCTTCATCCACTCTGGCCAGATCTTGTGGCCTGGGGGCTTTTATGTGGTGTAGCCCCCGTCTGGTACTGAGGCCCTCTGGTATTGGTGGAACGGCAGGGACTGCATCCTCAACCAGTTCATTCGGTGGACCTTCGGCCACCTCATTCACCGGCTAAGGGGCAGCTCTCACGTAGCCCCTGCGACGAAGGTGGGATACATAATCACGCAGGTTTTGTGGCGTGAAGGCGCTGTGCTCTGGGTGCCTTGCACACCACAGAACATGCATTCGCCCCATGTATCCCCTTCGCGCGGGCTCACTGCTTTCGTAGCACTGCATAAGGTCGTCTCTCAGTTCATCTGTCCACTCAAAGCGTCCTTGTTCATCGCGGTCGTCAACAATGGGCTGTCGATCTTGTTGGGCCCCACCACCTTGCCCTTGACCCCTATCCGCACGGGGTCGATCGTGGGGGCCCTGTCTTCGGCCAACAGGAACCGGAAGATTGAGCTTGTGGGTGGTTAGCCCAGCAAGCCCACGACCGACACCAGAGGGGAAGATTCTTTCCCCTCCCGGATGCGCAAGGGCTGCCGGTTCGATTTTGCATCCCCAGCTGGAGTAAGTGGTGGCGCTACTCACCAAAGGCTAGATGGATGACGGTTTGCCCCTCCTGCTTATTTATTATTATTATTATTATTATTATTATTATTATTATTATTATTATTATTATTATTATTATTATTATTATTATTATTATTATTATTATTATTATTATTATTATTATTATTATTATTATTATTATTATTTCCAACTGTGACCAAATTTCTTCATGCAGCTGATGGTAGGTCCCCTCTTATCATCGGTAGGAAGTTTCTGAACTATACCTGGATATTCTTGTCCATCATAACGTACAGTTATAAAGTCCTCTTTTTTTAATTCATTTCTCAGTTGTAAGGAAAAAGAAGGCGAATTTGGACGGTTTGATTCATCGTTCTCTAAATCACTAAATGTTTCACTCAGTGTATCGGATCCTAATTGCATCTCTGATGGTTCACTTTCCGAATCGTCACTTTCGAGAAGAACTCTTGCTTTCATAAGCGTTCTATGTTTTTTATTCCCTTCTTTTTTTGCGTTTGCTTTCTCTTTTTTCTTCTTTTCCATTTCTGCAGCTTTTCTTGCTTTTTCTTCTTGAGCTTTTTTTAAATCTTCAGTTGTGATGCTTTGTCCAGCTGGCGCAGTTAGTTTCTTCTTTCTTTGCCCTCCAATATTAATTCCTTCGATATCTTTACGTTTTTCCATTAGGTGTTCTAGAAATGCCTGACCAATAATATTTATATCTACCTCCCTACAAACACAAAAGGTAGGCCCTCCATTGGGCCATCACAGGACCAGAAGTTTCATTTCTGGGCCAGTGATGGCCCGCTGATGCGCCGATCTTTTGTGTTTGTTGGGCTATTCGCGACCATATCCTTGAAATCTGCCTAACAGTACTTGCTTATCCAAAAGACATATACTGCATTTCCGGAAACCTGATTTTAAGTTTTCCTTAATATTCTGCGTGATGATGTCTATTAACTTACTTAGAAGTGAAGGAAAAATATCTTTTGGTATTCCAGATACTTGGGAGCCCGTACGGCTATCTCTCCATTCTCTCCATTCTGTAAGTATGCGACGCCATGCTATTTTTACCGGTCTAAACACCGCTACATCTAACGGCTGCGTCAGATTGGTTGAATTTGCTGGTAGACATACAAAGCGAATATTAAAGTCCTCACAAGCTTTTAATATGGTTTCGCTGATGTGGGAAGCAAGATTATCACCAATTATAACTTTTGGACCATATAAGCTCTTCAACTTAGGTAGCATCTTCTTCATACACCAATCCTCGAATGTCACGCTGTCGAACCAACCGCTGCTTGTTCGATTGTATTGACAATTTTTTGGTCCACTCTGTGTCCATGTGTCCCACAAGTGTTCACCTTTATATACAACATAGAGAGGCATTAATTTCCCACTGGCATTACCCGCAAACATGAGAGATGTTGACGATTTTGTGGTGTTACAAATGCGTTCCACGTATTTTGTTCCTCTATGACAGATTACTTTTCATTCCTGAGTCATCTCTCATATTTGTTTCATCATAGTTCCATATATTTGATGCAGGAACGTCTTTAATTACTTTTTCAAAAATTCTGAAGGTATTCCTCTATCATTTTTTTTTGCTGACGGCAGCCCTCACTCTTTTAATGTTTCAGGAAAAACGAGTTGTGTTTTGGATAGCGAGTTTTATAAATAACTTTGCCCAATGTGCCCCTGGCATATTATCTTTAAACTTTGAAACATTTCTGCCAGTCTTAACCAAATAGTTCTTAACACAGATCCTTAAATCCATTTCAGTAATAGGAAATCCAAATTCAGCAAGTTTTAATACATGGTTTTCGAAACCCTTCTCCTGCGGACTAAATGTAAGAGGTCCACCAATAATAGAACTGCGTTTACCTTTTACTTTGTTGATTATAGTGCTTCTGGGAATCCCATATTTCTCTGAAGATTTACCTTGAGTGACTCGCTTATTTCTAATGTCTTCAAGACATTTTTGTAATGTTTCAGAAGTATAATCTGCGTATCTACGAGACCCGGCGATTCGTTTATGTTTTCTAGCCATTGGAAACTGAAAGAAAGGGAAATACGTTTAATATTAGAAACTTGAGGTTAACAACAATCTTAATTCTTCATTATTTGATCATATTTTAACTAAAATCCTAAATAAAAATATCCAAAATGATTTTTTTATACTTTAAACCAATATGGGGCGACATTGTTCTATGACTAAAGTCACCCTATTTCAAACTTTGACAATTTCTATTTTCATTTAATAGTGAACTATTGGATAATAAGTTATTTTTTTTTTAAACTAGTATTGATCCTTTATAAGCATAATATTAAGCATAAATAGTGTACTTACCAGATTAATTGAGATGCGCCTTGTTGCTCAATAGTGTAGAAGTTCAATTTTAAATTTTTTGTCATTAACTATCAACAACTAGTGCTGCCCACAAGTGGAAATGTTTTAAAACGCAAACAGGTGCATCAGCATTACCAACATAGATTTCATAGAGCACATAGGAACTCACAGATTTAAATTTTACTACCAACAACACGAAAAATAAAATATGTGGACCAATGTCAACTCCATGGAATAATTTAACCCCGGTTGACGGTATAAAAACACAATAAATAAATAAACACATAAATATATAAATAGTCAGACTGAGTAAAATTCGTTAACATCATACAAGCACTTTTCGACTAGTAAATTCTTTATCCTCTTTTTAAAAGTAAATAGGCTTTTACAATTTTTTAAACTCGTTTTTAAATCAATGGGCAAATGATTATAAATTTTACAGCCTTGTAAAACACACTTTTTTATATATTGCTGTTGTATGCTGATGAGGAGTTAGCTGATCTTTGAATCTAGTTTGATAATTGTGGTGTGTTTGGTTTGTAAGGAAAGTTGATTTGTTTTTAAAAACATAACATATTTCATAAATATATATACTAGACAGAGTATTTATTTTGAGGGCTTTAAAGGATTCTCTGCACGATTCTCGGGGATATAAACTCTCCATAAACCTAATGACACGCTTTTGCAGAATAAATGCCCGACGAACATAGGTAGTACTCAATCCCCACAACATAATTCCGTACCGTAGATGAAAATGTATGTTAGAGTAATAAAATGTCAATAGAGAACATTTACCGCAGTGATTTTTTAAGTTGCGCATACCGTAACAACCTTTACCGAGCTACATGGACTGTGTTAATGTTTTCTTATAAAAGTTTTAATTAGCCTCAATTTATGTTATTAAAATAAAAAAATTTAAAAATAAAAAATTTGCATTTTCCTACTTAGTACATTTTAATGTTAGTTTTAAAAAAAATTTTTTGTTTTTTGTTACTGTTTTGTTACGCTAAATATTGTTTGTGTCTTTTACAGAAAAAGCATAAAATTATTATTTACATTCCATTCAAAGTAATTAAAAAAAATCAGTTTTAAGTGTTTTTAATTCCTTTCTCTAAAACCAAAAAGAATTTCGAATATGACGTAATAATATAAATTGAAGCTAATTAAAACCTTTGTAAGAAAACATTAACGCAGTTCATGTACAGAGCCCGTATGACCAGACGATACAGGCTTTTTTTTTTCGATACAGATTCGTCAAGATGCTATACATTTTAATCTGTATCTATGATATATTTAACGAACCTATACATTCCCAGTGAACACGGATACATACCTGGTATGTTTCTCTTACGTAATCTATTCAACAAGTTATATCCAAGGATATTGGATGTATGGTAAATGTAAGGTACATGGACCTTAAAATTTCAGCCACAAAGAAAGTTATAGCCATGTAATGGCAACATAACTTGTAACATACTCATATGTGGCAAATATATAACATACATGTAAAAGACATATGTTGTATTTCAAAATATTTACCTTAAAATATGTTCTAATGTTACATGTGTGCTATATAACATGCAACTTCCGTGGTATATGCACAAGGGGGTAGCAAATAATATACAGGTTGTCCCCAAATGGGGTTACCTATACCACAAGTGGACCTAAATTTTAGTTTTTCGACAGTCACTATAAAAAAATTTTGTTTCTTAAAGAAATACGATGTGTTAAGAAAATGTACTTTTTTATGCAGGGCGCTCAAAAATTTCAAAAATATGAATTTGACCCAAGAGCAAACTACCTTTAGTTTTCTCATTTTTAAGGAAAATGCAATTTGGAAAAATTGTTTATTAAATCTTGTTTAATACGTCTTTTTCCCCAATGCCTCACCTCAGCTTTGGTATTTTTCCGTAACGGATACTAAAAAATTTAGCATTATGAAAGAAAAGTATTTCAAATGGCTTTTTTATTAAAAATGAAAAATAAGTCTAGTTTACTCTTAGGCAAAATTCATATTTTTGGAATTTTTAAGCACCCTGCTCCTTCATAAAAAAAAATAATTTTTTTTAACGTAAATCGTATTTTTTTAAAAATGCGGAAATTTTTATAGTGACTTTTTGTCCAAAAATTAAAATTTTGGTCATTTGTTGTATAGCTAATCCCATCCGGGGACACCTTGTACTACTGTTACAATATGGCTTAAGTAAGGAAAAACTAGATGTTAAAAAAGGCCAATCTAAAATAAATAATGTTTATATTCATAAAATACATATATCATAATAATATATTAATCAAAGTCATACAAGAAGGATACGTTCATTTATATAATGAGAATCAAACATAAACCAACTGCCAAATTAATAAAGGAACTAAATGCCAAATTGCACATTCTCTAAACTATATAGTTTGTTTATTACAAGCAAACTTTTGGTTAACAGAAAACATAGAAGATAAAATAGCTGAAGAAAAATAACATAAATAGAAAAAGTTGATTGCAAGCTATGTAATAAGGTAAAGAAAATAAAGAAAAGCCTGACTGTATACATGAATCATTTTCATTCCGCTATAAATTACGAAGAAATAAACATTAGCATGATTACTATAGAGACAAGAAAAGTGTATAAGTTTTTGGTAAAACAGAACAGCTTTATCTTACATTAAAAGAAGTTTCAGGGAAAAAGGTAGACATTAAAAGCTTAATGAAGTTTGTTCCAAATGATGCTCGGACTTTTACAACATTTAAAAACTGTGGATTTTGAGGGTGACGTTGAAGGCTACAGTAACACTATTGATTTTGATATAGATGTAAACGAACAGTAGAAACGAAAATCGCAGGCATATTAATGAGAAGTACGACACTTTGCATTTTCTAAGTGTCTATACACCTACATACACAAAATATACTATTTTTGACAGTCGAGTTATTATTATATTATCTATATATTAAACACAGGTAATTTTTAGTTTTATTACTTATTTACTCTAGTGACTGAATAAATGCTTTTTTGAACTATACATTTAATATCCGAATAAAGTTTCGTTTAATGTATGGTTATCCAAATTTAATTGTACCAAATATCAACTAAAATTCTGAACGAAAATAGTTAATGAAAAAACAAGAATTCTTCAATTATTCAAAAAGGAGCTAAAAATTTATTAGAAACAAGAAAAATTCAACAAACGTGACAATAATACTCAGATAATGACGAAAACAAATTTCCTATATATAAAAAAAAAATTTTACTTACAGACAAACCTGTCAGCATGAATTTGCAAGCAGACTAATACTTAACACTTAATTATCTTAAAACTAGTTTTTGGCGCCTGGTTTCCTTTTTACTTCCACATCCAGTGGAAGTATAGTAATGACAAAAAAATTTTAAAAATTTTTTATTGTTCAAATAGACTTAGAATGTCATGAAACGTTGAGATTTTAAGTTTGAGCGAAAAAAAAATTTCTGTCTGTCGGTCTGTCTGTCTGTCTGTAACTTTTTTTTGTGCGCACGTTTACTCTGGAACCGTTTGAGATATTAACTTGAAATTTGGTACACACATGTACTTTAACGAGGTCTAGAACTAGATTATATTTTCATCTTGTTCCGTCGAAGGGTTGGGGAGTAAATTGGGGTAAATTTGGGGTAAATAGGTAAATCAAGTAGGTAAGAGTCCATAAAATTGGTATTTAGTATGTACAAGAGAAGCTAAGGTCTCAAAAAAAAATTTGGCAGTAGCCACCCCCATTACCACCCCCACCCCATTATTAAAGGGGATGAAAAAAAATTATGATTTAGTGTGTGTATAAGAACCAGAAACCTCAAAATATTTTTTTACTTCATCCACCCTCACTACCACCCCCTATCACCACCCCCACCCCACTACCGATGTGGGGTATCGTTTTATGGGTTTTTGGAGTAGAGGATTTCAAATTTCATATTATTAAAGTTCCATAAACAATTATTTCCACATACAAAATTTTTTCGTTGTGAGTGACTTGGATAGAAAATCTGGATGTGGAAGTAGTGATTCCTTGGGCAGCGGTTTTTCATACATATCTCAATAAATTATGGTACAATAACTGCTCCAGCTTCTTGTTTTCTCTCTGTAGCCTTTGCTTTGACAGTCTGAACCACTCACTAGCGATGTTCTCAAATTCTTTTTCACAATGTGGGAACGTTTCGTTAACAGCAGCTAGAACAATAGTTTATGACAAAATTTTGTAACTTTTTTGTGTATTATTTACTTAAAAGCAATTTCTAACTTTTTTAGAAATTGTTTGTCTTTACCTATAGGTACCAACAATATGTTACATCGTTGCCCAAGAACTTTGTTTCCATTTATTACTTATATAATTGTGTAGTTTTAATGACTGTGATTATACAATTGGGAAATATGTCAATAAAACTCCAACAAATAAGTAGGTACCTAATAAGCGACTTAACACTGCACCGAGGTGCTAATGATTTACACTTCTACGTACTTACCTACAATAGTTTTGATCTCTGAATTTGATTCCACACAAAAACAAAGACGATATTTTTAACATGTTAAAAACGCAAGCTAGAAGTCACGTTGCACCTCCTTCAGGGTTACTTGTGTTGGGTTAGAATATTACGATTAGGTTATTTTGTTAGGTATAGTTAGGATATTTGAGTTAATTTCGTATCCTTTTCTAGCACGAACTATGTAATACAGAATGCGAAAGAGATGTCCTATAATAATTTTATAACCAGATTTACCGGGAAATTTAAAACATCACAATATTAAAATGTTATCCAACTGTATGAAGATACGGGATTATTAAACTAGTTTTTGATCGGCGAGTTTTATTTTTTGTTATTAGATACATAAAAAAAATAAAACGGCCGGTAACACTGATCACTATTTTAATAAATTTATAGAGTATTTAAACGAATAAATCATCAAGTATTATATAGGCACAATTACATTTTCATTACCACTTAATGGCAACTGAAGACATTTTTGTTTAATATCACAAGCGTTAATTGGTAAAAGAGCTTCTTATTTTCATTGGGCATGCTATTATTATGTTGATTAAACTACACTGGTCACTGATGTTATATATAACTATAGCAGCTACTACACCAAAACAATATACATAATATATATACTTAACCAAACTTTTTTGACATTCCATATGTAAGCTAGCTTGTTTCACGTTTGTAGTTTACCAAATTACATGATTAAATATATATGTGTAATGTAATTGTAGAAAAACTTAAAATGTCCATGATGATCACAAAATATATAAATGTTATATCTGGTGTAAACATATAAGATGGGTTGATGTGTAATATGTAGCAATTATCTAAATATCACATATTTTAATGTTATTATTTAACACACAAGCAATATAACTTTAAACGTACATACTGATTACAGAAATACATAAATGTTATATAGCTTATAAATACACATAATACTTGTTATTGTAATGTAGCAGTTACGTAAAAATCACATATTTTAATGTTATTATTTAACAAACAGGCAATATAACTTAAAATCTACATGATGATAACAGACATACATAAATATTATATGGCATGTAAATATACAAAATACTTGTTATTGTAATGCAGCAGTTATGTAAAAATCACATATTATAATGTTTGTATTTAACAAACAGGCATGTTTGTTAATAACTTAAATGTATATAGCATTTGAAGATGGTTTATATAATAGAGATATATTTGGTAATATGGTGTGTGTTACTTTGACAATCTCTCTTTGGTACGTAACAGCCATATGTGTGTTCACTGGGTTTTTAGGTACTCAAGCTATACAGATATAATCTTTATAATAATAATAATAATAATAATAATAATAATAATAATAATAGCTTTATTGTCCAACAGAAAATCCATTTACAGGACAATGTGAGATAGTGAATACACAATAACCTTAAGAGAACTAAAATATTTAAACATTAACTTGTACTACCTATAAAATGCTACCTAATTTGTAATTTTATCTTTTAAAAGTTACAAAGTATTATGCAGATTTCTAACACCAAGATGCTCAATAGCCACTTCTACTAACCTACTTAGCGAACAATGGTGAATGTCACATGAATTACATAGACTATTAAAATTTTCACACATAACACGTACAGGTGATTTGGAGAGAATATTCGTTCTGGGTATTTTACATCTAAATGTTAGATTCTGTCGTGTGTTGATTCTTGGTACATGAAAATTAATATCACGGAGTAAATCAGAACAGTCAATCATATTGTGTAACATCTTGTACAAAAATATTAATGATATGCAAGTTCTTCTTATATCTAAGCTAATGATATTAAATCAATCAGATAAGAAGTTATAACTTATACCTCTTTCAGGTATTTTAAAAATCTTCTTTGGACCCGTTCTATTGTCATCTTTTGGCAATCATAATATGGATACCAGATTAGAGCACCATACTCAAGCCTGGATCGGACATAAGTGAAATATAGGACATGTCTATATCGTATCTTTTACTGTTGTATTGTATTATTTTCATAAAACAATATTGGAGTGAAATCATACCTATTTATATGTCATTTATATTCGCATATATATATCATAGCTATTTGTATTTCTTTAATTTGTCTTTTTTTTGTTTAGTTGATAAGTGTAGTAGATAAGAATTTTTATACCTTTATTAATTTGCTTTTTATTGTCCATATTTAAATAAAATTTCAACCCATAGCTATTACCTAGAATAAATTAAGTTATGAATGTTGCAGAATTTAATTTAAACCTTAACAAATATGCTGCAGTAAATACACACGTAATTGGTGACCATAATGACTTATATAAGATTATTAGCAATGAACCCTTTTCCCTTTTAAATATTTTTCATATGAACATCAGCATCAAGCATAAATAAAAACTTTGATAACCTGTTGA
This sequence comes from Rutpela maculata, assembly GCA_936432065.2. Lineage (NCBI taxonomy): Eukaryota > Metazoa > Arthropoda > Insecta > Coleoptera > Cerambycidae > Rutpela > Rutpela maculata. The sequence continues at coordinate 117,441,646 of OW386287.2, read as the reverse complement.
TATTGCTAGAAAGTTTTAAAATGTGAGTTTGACTTAATAATACTATCCGAAACATGGAAAATTAATTTAATAGAGTGTTTTCATATTAAAGGTTATAATATATTTTACAGCAATTGATGTCATAACCAAAATGACGGTTTAGTGATATACGTAAAGGAAATATTTAATCCTGTTTTCAGGACCACTACATACACAGAAAATACTTTTACAAATTTACACTTAATAGCAATATATCGACTACCCTCAACAAATTCACAAATTTTTTTAGAAGAATTACAGTAAATTTTAGAACAAAGTAAAGATAATAAAAGTGTACATTTACTGATAGGTGACATTAATATTAACATTCAGAAACAAGATGAGACATGTAATGAATATTTAAACATTATGGCAGAGCATGGTTTCTGTTCATATATAAATACATCAACAAGAGTTGAAAAAAATAGTCAAACCTGTTTAGACCATTCTTTTTTAAAAATTCCTGCTAATAAAAATGATAAATTTAACATAATACCAATAATATTAAATGACATAACAGACCATTTTCCCGTTTTAATAAATATTTCTCATAAAGATAAACTACTAAATAACAAACCAACACTTCCAGACTTAAATATAAAGTGCAATATAAAATATGAACAACACGTATTAAAAAATGAAACATGGCAAAATGTATATTAAACACAGGATGTCAATGTGGCTTACGACAATTTTATTAACAATCTCTCTGAAAAAATTCAATATACAACAACCATTCATCATGTAAAATCAACTGAAAGGAAACTTAAACCTTGGATAACTTCAGGCGCAATGATTTCAATAAGAGAAAGAGACATGTTAAAATTTGAACTAAATAAAAACAAAAGTAATGAACAACTATCACAGAAATACAAAACATATAGAAATAAAACTAATAATTTGATAAAGATATTAAAAAAAGAATATTATATTAATAAAATTAATGAAAATAAAAATAATAAAAAGAAAATTTGGAAAGTAATAAGAGAAAGTTTAAATGAGGATACTCATACAAATAATAAGATAAATATAACATATAACAACGTTAATTTAACTGATGAGAAGGAAATATCTGAAATTTTTAATGATTATTTTATTAATATAGGAAGGAAAATGACTGAAAAGGTCCAATGTGATGAAATACTTGAGGAAAGGAATATTAATTCTAAAAGTTTATTTCTTAAACCCATAACAGAAGAGGAAGTAATAAAAAATATAGACAAACTAAAAAACAATTCATCTCCTGGTATAGACAATATCTCAACTAAATGGTTAAAAATTATTAAACAATATATAGCCAAGCCGTTATGTTACATTTTTAATTTAAGTTTACAATCCGGAGTATTTCCTGACCAATTAAAAACATCTGTAGTAACGCCCTTTTACAAAAATTGAGGGAAATCCGAAATAAGTAATTACAGACCAATATCGGTAATAAACAACATAGCGAAACTTTTCATAAACATTGGTTGAACATCTAATCCATAATAAAATTTTATCTGATAGACAGTTCGGTTTTGTGGAAGGTATGAGTACAGAAGATGCAATATTTGAAGTAATAAAAACTATACATAACTCCTTTGAAAGTAATAAGAAATTAATTGCTATCTTTTTGGACTTGGCCAAAGCATTTGACACTGTGTCACATAGTAAACTAATAAACAGATTACAACAATATGGAATAAGGGGCATAGCTAACAGTTTATTTACAAGTTACCTTACCGAGAGGAAACAGTGCGTAAAAGTTAACAAAACTCTAAGTAAATTTGACTTGGTCACATGTGGAATACCTCAAGGAACTGTATTAGGACCTATTCTATTTAACATCTATTTAAATGAGTTATTGCATATGAATACTTCTGCAAAGGTCGTAGCATATGCCGATGATACGGTTCTATTGGTAGACGGTGCTTCTTGGGAATTAGCTGTCAATAAAAGTCAGATTGAATTTGCAAAAATTGTCCAATGGCTCTCCGAAAACTCATCAGTAAACACTACTAAAACAAAATTCATGTGTTTCAGTATATATGACAGAGATCTGCCTAACATACAAACCTTAAAAATCCACAACTTTATCTGTTTATCCCAAAATAAAATTAACTGTAACTGCAAAACCGAACTTAACAATGTAAATAATATGAAGTATCTAGGTGTATGTATAGATCAAAATTTAAAATAGACAAAACACGTAGAATTACTAAATAATAATATTCGCAAACTGATTTGGAAATTCTATCAACTCAAAAGTTTCATGCCATTTAATATTCTAAAAACACTGTATTATGCTTTGGCTGAGTCAATTATGAGATACGGAATATCTATTTGGGGTAGTGCATATCCTACAAATTTAAAAAATATTTGCATTTCACAAAAATATCTATTAAAAGTAATTGCATTCAAAGATAAGCAGTACCCCGCAGAAAGCCTATTCAAAGAAGTTGATGTTTTGGATATAAACTTATTGTATATAAAATCTGTACTTGTATTGATTCACAAACGCAAATCACTCTTAGATTTTAATATCAGACATATTTATAATACTAGACATAATGCTAATTTAAATATCCAGATTCCATGTCACACTCTAACAACAACCCAGCGATTCATTACTTATTATGGATCGAAATTTTATAATCTTCTACCTGCTCATATGAAAGAATATAATAACATAAATTTGTTCACAAAAAAGTCTCTGTGTATATAAAGGAAAATAGGTTAGTTTTTATTAATATTTTGTCACATCATTAGCCATATGGATAATTTTATTTATTATATGAATATGCATTTATATTTAATTTCAAATAAGGAATATATTCATCTGTTTTGATTTTTTTTTTTTCATTTAAATTTGATATGTAGCTATCTTATTTATATATGCAAATATAGTTAATATAAATTATTTTATTATAGGATTGTAACTTGCACACACACAGGTTTTACTTAGGTGTGCATTTGAATTTATTGTAATGTTAACCTTAAAAATATATCTAATTAGATATTACATGTATTAACTAAAACTGATGGAAAACTAAGGTCTCTTTAAATTGATTTGCTATATTTTATGTAATACCTAAACATTTTTGAATAAATTTGATTTGATTTGTATTTACAGATTTACATTTATACATTAGATGTAATTCCTGTACCCTACATTTAACCTCCCTATATAGTTTCTACACGCAATATCTGTACAGCATCGTGACAGATTACTGTACAGAACATCGATATAGATCCGGTGAAAGAATTATTTACCGATTACAAGATCTATCTTCACATATTAAAAAATTTTGTAATTCAGGCATCTCTACACATTCTTTACAGCGACGTGGTGCGGACGATGCGTTGCCGGTACCAGTAACATTTGACGTTTATGAAGAATTGTCGTTTGTGCAACACTAAGTTAATTTACCATTTTCTCTCTGGCCAACGCTGATATACCATTAATAGATGTAGTAGCAGTAGCTGCACTGATGAATTAATATATGCTGGTTTATCTTTGTAGCATTATCTCGTTTTTTTCTATTATCGCATCTTAAACGCTTTTGCGATAGCGTTTTCCTTGAAGCTGTGGCATTTTTGAAGGAATGTTATTTGTTATTTTTATTTATCAGATTTTTGTTAAACGGTGATATAATGTCACACCGGTCAAGAATGAAAGAATATAGATGCGATGAGTCAAACTTGTTTGTATAGAAATTTAACCAATATACAAAAAAATATTGGTAGAATTTTAAAAACATAATTACAATAACTACAGGTATTTTAAGGATTCTGCCTCACTAATAAATTTGGAAATTGCAGGATCTTTTACGTAAGATAAAATGCACCTTTATGTACACCTAATATTGTTTCTTAAATACTATACTACCATAAATATTTCATCTAATATGTGTCTATCTCAATTTCCTATAATAAATTTAAATATTTATTTATTACCGATATCATTTAATATAAAATCCCGATATCCATTACTATAACTTTTGTCATTCAATTTGCTGGATACCAGGATGGCGCAGTCAGTTAAGGCGCTGATACGTACATAGCATAATGCACCTTTTCGCATAAAACACAAATTACCATATCAGGCGTTGTCCATCTTTCGGCAACCTATTTAGCCATATCCCCTTTTCTCTATACTATAAAATCTATCACACACAACTTCCGATATATAACTCTTTTTACCTTCTTCGTTTCTGTTTGTTGCCTTTTTCGTTTCCTAAATTTTTCCCTTCCTAATTATATTTTTTTGGCTAATGGATCCCACGTCCAATGCCAAAAGAAAAAAAAAAAAAAATTATATTTTTTGTAAATATCAAAATCTTCTGAAACTTTAAATGTTTTAAATCATAAATTGTGCGGACTAGCATAGCCGCTCGCTCTTGCAATTACTTGAAGCAGGTTTTTTGGCGCGCGTCATCATATTTATCTATGATATTTATTTATACACGCACCTTTTGCCTTTTCATTTCAATTATTTTAAGTTATCTTTTTACATGTTTAATTAATATTTATGTTGCACCCCGTGATCAGGAGATATTATATTATTTTTCAGTTCCTCTTAGCTCTACCTGCCCTGCCAAAAATTCCACATAGAAACTTATAAAAAAAAAGTGATGCGGTTTTATCGTTCCTATAAGTTATATTAGTATTATACAGACAGGATTTTATCTGTTTTATTAAGTTTTAAATCGGTTATGAAACAGTAATTCGGAATGAGCTATTTGGAATTATCATGTTGCCCTTTCATGAGTACTTATATGAAATATACATCAACAAATCTACAGTTTAGTGTCTGCAAATGCACCCTTGCCCTTATATCTGTAAACATATGGAATTACAGATACAACTTTAAAGAGATTCTAAACTTTTCTATAAGTAATATCATAAGAGTTCCAGTCCGTCTTTTCTCCAGTATCTATCGTATGTAACACACCATTTATCAACATGTTTTTATTGTAAATTTCAACATTGTTTTTTATTAGTATTAATGTGGATATACATGTCAACAAATGTACAGTTTCAATTGTATATTTTACAGATGCTTTTTTATTAGTATTAATTTGGATATGCATGCCGACAAATGTACAGTTTAAATTGCATATTTCAAATAGAAATACTAATATTGTGGTAAACACAAAATTCTGCAAAGTCCTTATTTCCTCGGGTGTTCTTGTTCTAGCCTAGAAGCAATGAATTAGTTAGCAGTGAAAGAGACTGCTTTGTTTTTAATTTAACTTCGTAGTGTGTGCCTCTTATGGCTAAGGCTTTCCATCTCCTGATGCTTGCCTTGAGTTAATAATGAATAATGGTACATAACGGTGCTCTGGGCTGAGCTAATAAGGTTTATCTTGTTTAAGTTTAGGGTTAGTTTTATTGTTAGTTGTAATATGTTTTGTTTATGAAATTGTTGGTAATGCACATGTTTGTTGGCTCTTTTATGTTTGTTTATTAATAAATTTTTGTGTTTTTTTTTTTTTTTGGTTGTGGTATGGCTCTTTTCAGTTTTTTTTTCTGTGATACTTGGTTTCTCTTAAGCTGTTCAGTGTGTATTTTTTATGTTTTGCGTGTTTTTTTTTTGTTGTTTTTTTTTTATTTTATTTTTTTCCTTTTTTCTCAATACAGGTTAGTTTTTACATTTTGTTGGATAATTTATTACAATATTTTCCTAATCGGGAGTGGGGGTGTAGATATAATTCAAGGAGGGGTGTTTGGGAGCTGTTAGGAATTTGGGGGTAAGAGGATCGGTAAGGGTAGGGTTACTGCTGGACTTGATCAAGGTGTTTGCCAAGTTGGGGAGTAATTTTTTGTAGATGAAGTCGTTTAGTGTGGGGGTGCCTGTTACTTGATGTAGAAGTGGAATAGGAGTGCGTATGGGTAGATTGTTAGCCAGTCTGAGAGCTTTGTTCTGCGTTTTTTGCAGTGCTGATTGTTGGGTGTTTGAAATTAAGAGATACCACATTGGCGAGGCATAAGTCAGTATCGGACGTAAGTACGATTTGTAGATAAGTGTGCCAATGTGAGGGGGTGAGGTCTTTAACATGGGGAATAGTGTGGTCATACGCTTCCTGTATTTGTTAGATACAACTTTGATATGCTTGTGGAACTTCAGTTTAGTATCAAGAGTAACTCCTAGGTAGTCTACGCTATCCAGCCAATCAACGCCCACACCTCCGACGCTGAGGCGTGTGTTGGTTTGTTTGATGGTTTTTCTCGTGAAGCAGATAGCTTGTGTCTTTTTTTGGTTAGCTTGCAGGCCCCAGTTAGTGTAAAAATCGACTACCAGGTCTGTCTGTTGTTGTAGCAGTCGTGTCATGATGTCGGGGTTTTTTGATGTTGTGAGTATGGCTGTGTCATCTGCGTATAAGCATATAGTCGTGCGATAGTCTGTGGGGGTTGGGATATCGTTAGTGTATAGGTTGAAAAGGATGGGACCAAGGGCGGACCCCTGGGGGATGCCAGACAGGATGGGTAGGGGTGTGGAGCACGCCTCGTTGACTACTGCTCGAAATTGGCGATTGGAAATATAAGACTGTATCAATTTAATGATACGAGTCGAAAAACCCGCGATAGAGAGCTTGTATAGTAGCCCGGGGTGCCAGACTTTGTCAAAGGCTTTTTCGAGGTCTAGGGCGACAAACCCGGTGAGTAGACCTCGATTGAAGTTGGTGGTAACGATTTCACCAACTCGGAATAATTGCTGCGTAGTGGAGTGGCTGGCGCGGAAACCAAATTGGTGCCTATTCAAGATGTCGTTATCTCCCAGGTACTCCTGGACTCGACTTAGTATTAGTGAGTCCAGAATTTTGGCCAGACGTGATATGAGGCTTATTGGCCTGTAGTTTGCTGGGTTATCTAATTTTTTGCCAGGTTTCGGGATGTTAATAATCTTGGCCATTTTCCACTACTGTGGGTAATATGTAAACCTGGTGCAGGCGTTAAATAACCTGGTTAAATGCAAATAGCATTTTGCTGGGAGGTGTCTCAAGGCAAATGTGGGTATATTATCAAGTCCAGGAGCTTTCCTGGGGTGTAACGACATTAATGAGGCTCTCACCTCGGCGGGTGAGAAAAACATTGGTTCCGCGTCAGTCGGGAGGGTTGTTAGGTTGAGGGATGATATGTAGGTTTCTACAAGGTTTTGAGTGGATGGGGGGATGGGATTTGGGGTAAAGACAGTTGAGAGGTAATTGGAAAAGGATGCAGCTTTTTCCTCGTCGGTGACCGCCACACCAGCTTGGGTTAGGAGTGGGGGTATTTGCGTGTTTTTACGCGTGAAAAGTCGTGGGGCAAAATAAGGATCATTAGGATGGGATTCAACTAGTTTCTCTAGGTTGTCTGCTCTATGTGCCTTTATATCGGCGTCAATTTGGCGCTTTAGCGCATTGACTTGTGTTAGCAGAGCAGGGTTTCTGGTTTGTTGGTACCTCTTTCTGACGTGGTTTTTTGTTCGAATAAGGTCCACTAGTTGACTAGGGAGTTTGAAAAGGTAAGGACGGGTAGGGGTAGGTTTTCTACTGGTGTTCAGTGCTTTCAAGATATTAGTAGTGAGCGACTGTACGGCACTGTCAATGTCCTCAGTGTTAGTGTATGGTTGTATCAGTGGTAGATTAACAGTAATGTTATTTGCGAAAATATCCCAGTTAAAATCTTCCTCACGAGGCTTACTATTTTGTGGCGGGCAGTGTATTTTAATATGAAACTTAGTTAGGACCGGGTAGTGGTCACTGTTCAGTCCATGGATAGTTTCAACCTCATGTGGATAGTTGAAATTTCGTGAGATGCAAATATCGATTATTGTTTGACTTGGGTGGGGGTGTGTGGGCAAGTCTGGTGCTATTAATTTGATATTATGGTGTAAATCCAGGTATTCGTATAATCTTAGCCCACCCTGCCAAAAATTCCACATAGAAACTTATAAAAAAAAAGAGATGCGGTTTTATCGTTCCTATAAGTTATATTATTATTATACAGACAGGATTTTATCTGTTTTATTAAGTTTTAAATCGGTTATGAAACAGTAATTCCGAATGAGCTATTTGGAATTATCATGTTGCCCTTTCATGAGTACTTATATGAAATATACATCAACAAATCTACAGTTTAATGTCTGCAAATGCACCCTTGCCCTTATATCTGTAAACATATGGAATTACAGATACAACTTAAAAAAGAGATTCTAAACTTTTCTATAAGTAATATCATAAGAGTCCAGTCCGTCCTTTCTCCAGTATCTATCGTATATAACACACCATTTATCAACATGTTTTTATTGTAAATTTCAACATTGTCTTTTTATTAGTATTAATGTGGATATACATGTCAACAAATGTACAGTTTCAATTGTATATTTTACAGATGTATTTTTATTGTAAACTTCCATTTTGCTTTTTTATTAGTATTAATTTGGATATGCATGCCGACAAATGTACAGTTTAAATTGCATATTTCAAATAGAAATACTAATATTGTGGTAAACACAAAATACTGCAAAGTCCTTATTTCCTCGGGTGTTCTTGTTCTAGCCTAGAAGCAATGAATGAGTTGGCAGTGAAAGAGACTGCTTTACTTTTAATTTAACAAACACACGTCAGTTCCTTAGGTCACATTAGAGTAGATATGAATTAGCGACACGTATACAGCTCCCTCTACTGGAGCCTGGAGTAAAGCTGCTGCTGAAATTTCTATCAGTTTCTATCAGAATGGAGCAGCAAACATTTACTTATACCCCTTATACCACATCAATGAGAATTTATGAGAACAGTATCTAAGGTAAAACGTGCGGCTTTCCGTGGTTAAATGGCAAGTGTTTCTATAAGAAACGAGCTGCATTAGGTTAGAGCAGTTTTGATTTGCAATTGAAGATTACAAATTATAATGTTTGAATAGGGATTTATGAGATCAGTTTCTATGAGTATTAATGTTTTTTTTTTTCAGTAATATATTAAATGTGTTTTCATTTGTTTGAATGGGTAAAAAGAAAGGTCAGTTTTCAACTGCAATTACAAATACAAGTTTAACCACTTCGAATGGGATTATATGCGATCAATTTCTAACAGTATTTATGCTGTATTCCGAATATAATTGTGATGATGTTTGATCAGTAACAAATTGTTCACTACATGTTACGTGTGGAAATTCCAGGTACATATTTCGTATTATTTCGAAAGGATTGATGATAGCAGTTTCTACGAGTATGTATTTGTTGTGCCAATAGTAAATTATATAAGTCTTTATCAGTATCCATTCGGATCTAATTTAAATATGAAAATTATATCAGAATAAAGCAACCAAATATTTTAAACAGTATCTATTTGTAAATCCAGACATTTACTTATACTATCTCAATGAGAATTTATGAGGACAGTATCTAATGTAATACGTGCGGCTTTCCGTGGTTAAATGGCAAGAGTTTCTATAAGAAACGAGCCGCTGCATTAGGTTAGAACAGTTTTTATTTATTTATTTATTTATTTAGAAGAAACAAACAGTTTACAAACCTAATTACATGTTTCTTGAGGGGAGACTACAGGCGATATAACCCGCCGGAGCCAACCCGGGCGACACGCTTCGAAGACCGGGTTTTGATTTGCAATTGATGATTACAAATTATGATGTTTGAATAGGGATTTATGAGATGAGTTTCTATGAGTATTAATGTTATTTTTTTCAGTAATAAGTATATTAAATGTGTTTTCATTTGTTTGAATGAGTAAAAAGAAAGGTCAGTTTTCAACTGCAATTACAAATAGGTACAAGTTTAATCACTTCGAATGGGGTTATATGCGATCAGTATTTCAAATATAATTGTGATGAGGTTTGATAAGTAACAAATTGTTTACCACATGTTACGATATGGTCGGAAATTCCAGGTACATATTTAGTATTCCTTCGAAAGGATTGATGATAGCAGTTTCTATGAGTATGTATTTGTTGTTCCAATAGAAAATTTGTCTTTATCAGTATGCATTCGGATCTACTTTAAATACAAAAATTATATCAGAATGAAACAACCAAATATTTTAAACAGTATCCACTTGTAAATCCAAACATTTAAAGATATATGTTAATGAGAACCGATCAGAACAGTATCTAATGTAACGCGTGCGGCTTTCCGTGGCTAAATTTTAAAAGTATTTTTGATAAATAGCTTTAACGGATTTGAACAGTTTTAATTTGCAATTCCAGATGAATAGTTTTAATTGTTAAATAGGGATCTATGAGATCAGTGTCTTTGTGTAATGTTTTTTTTTAATAAAAACACATTTTATTGAAAAAAAAAACATTACACTGACCTCATAGATCCCTAACAATTAAAACTATTTATCTGGAAATGCAAATGAAAACTGTTCAAATCCCTTAAAGCTTATTTATTGCAAATAATTTTAAAATTTAGCCACGGAAAACCGCACACGTTACATTAGATACTGTTCTGATGGATTCTTATTATAATATTATCTTTAAATGTTTGGATTTACAGGTGGACACTGTTTAAAATATTTGAGGTTTCATTCTGATATGATTTTTGCATTTAAATTAGATCCGAATGCATACTGATAAAGACTTATATAATTTACTGTAGGAACAACAAACAAATACTCGTAGAAACTGCTCTCATCAATCCTCTTGAAGGAATACTAAATATGTACCTGGAATTTCCGACCATATCGTAACATGTAGTGAACAATTTGTTACGGATCTAACCTCATCACAATTATATTCGGAAAACAGCATAAATACTGTTAGAAATTGATCGCATATAACCCCATTCGAAATGATTAAACTTGTATTTGTAATTGCAGTTGAAAACTGACCTTCCTTTTTACCCATTCAAACAAATGAAAACACATTTAATATATTACTGAAAAAAAAAAGATTAATACTCATAGAAACTGATCTCATAAATCCCTTTTTAAACATTATAATTTCTAATCTTCAATTGTAAATCAAAACTGTTCTAACCTAATGCAGCTCGTTTCTTATAGAAACACTTGCCATTTAACCACGAAAATCCGCACGTTTTACATTAGATACTGTTCTCATAAATTCTCATTGAGATAGTATAAGTAAATGTCTGGATTTACAAATAGATCTGTTTAAAATATTTGGTTGCTTTATTCTGATATAATTTTCATATGTAAATTAGATCCGAATCTTTACTGATAAAGACTTATATAATTTACTAGAGGAACAACAAATAGATACTCGTAGAAACTGCTCTCATTAATCCTCTTGAAGGAATACCAAATGTGTACTTGGAATTTCTGACCATATCATAACATGTAGTGAACAATTTGTTACTGATTAAACCTCATCCCAATTATATCCGGAAAACAGCATAAATACTTTTAGAAATTGATCGCATATAACCCCATTCGAAGTGATTAAACTTGTATTTGTAATTGCAGTTGAAAACTGACCTTTCTTTTTACGCATTCAAACAAATGAAAACACATTTAATATATTACTGAAAAAAAAACATTAATACTCATAGAAACTGATCTCATAAATCCCTATTCAAACATTGTAATTTGTAATCTTCAATTGCAAATCAAAACTGTTCAAGCCTAATGCAGCTCGTTTCTTAAAGAAACACTTGTCTTTTAATCATGGAAAACCGCACGAATTACATTAGATACTGTGCTCATAAATTCCCATTGATGTGGTATAAGTAAATGTTTGGATTTACAAATGGATATGGCTTGACTCGTTTTGCTGGTCAATTCTGATATAAACTGATAACAATTACAACAGCAACTTTACCTAACTCTTATAGAAACTTATTGACCATATAGGTTCTCATAGATACTTATTAATTTTTGATAATTTTTAATACGGATTGATGAGATTTTTTTGACAGGGCAGAAGCATTTGAATTGATATTATGTATGTTCCAATACGGGTGTTTAGAATTTAGATCACCAAATAGGGTGTATACAGGGTGCAATTTAGCGAGTTTGTCCAGATCAGTGGGGTCAAATATATTCTGTTGTTTTTTATAGGCTGATACAACCATAACTTTTTGATTATTTAAGTGCAGTAAAACACCAGTAGTCTCCAGGGAATTTAAGGAAGGAATGAGGATTTCGGAGCGCTTGACTCCATTCCTGACCACGACGGCGGTACCGCCGCGCCGCTCTTGTCGGTCGTTGCGATACACCGTGTAGCCAGGAATGTTGAAGGGGATGTGGGGTTTGAGGAATGTCTCAGAGAGACAGCAGATGTCTACCTTGTAATTGTGTAACATTTGTTGGAATTCGGTTGACTGCCTGCGAATACCATTGGCGTTAAATAGTAAACTAAAAAATAATTTAATTTGCCTGCAAATTAAATTATTTTTTAGTTTACTAGCCATCAAATATTCTAATTATATGTTCCAGGAGAACAAAAATTTTCTCCAAGGGGTCGCTTGTATTTCTAAGAGCTACTATTACGGCTTTAATAGATTGCCATATATGCTTAAGATCAAAGTTACGTAAAAAATCAAGAATTTCTCTTAGTGGGTTTTCTTCAGTCTGGGGTTGTTGGTTGTTTTCGGCAGCCATTTGTTGTGAGGCCGCTTGCTGGCGAGCTCTAAAATTTTGCCAAGCTTTAACATTTTGTGTGTTTACTATATCTGCTGTCTCTTGGGACAGGGGGGGTAAGTTAATGTCGGGTTGTATGTTAGGTCTAGTTGGTGGTTGTTGCTTTTGTCTGTCCGTCTGTTTTTGTGCTGGGGTAGGTAGTCTGTCTTGTGTTTTAGTATTTTTGGGGCCGAATCTAAGTTTGGCGGCTTTATATTGCGGACACCCCCTTTGATGAATAGTTTTAATTGTTAAATAGGGATCTATGAGATCAGTGTCTTTGTGTAATGTTTATTTTCCAATAAAAACACATTTTATTGAAAAAAAAAATATTACACTGACCTCATAGATCCCTAACAATTAAAACTATTCATCTGGAAATGCAAAACTGTTCGAATCCGTTAAAGCTTATTTATTGCAAATAATTTTAAAATTTAGCCACGGAAAACCGCACACGTTACATTAGATACTGTTGTGATGGATTCTCATTATAATATTATCTTGGATTTACAGGTGGACACTGTTTAAAATATTTGGGGTTTCATTGTGATATGATTTTTGTATTTAAATTAGATCCGAATGCATACTGATAAAGACTTATATAATTTACTGTAGGAACAACAAATAAATACTCGTACAAACTGCTCTCATTAATCCTCTTGAAGGAATACTAAATATGTACCTGGAATTTCCGACCATATCGTAACATGTAGTGAACAATTTGTTACGGATCAAACCTCATCACAATTATATTCGGAAAACAGCATAAATACTGTTAGAAATTGATCGCATATAACCCCATTCGAAGTGATTAAACTTATATTTGTAATTGCAGTTCAAAACTGAAATTCCTTTTTACCCATTCAAACAAATGAAAACACATTTAATATATTACTGAAAAAAAAACATTAATACTCATAGAAACTGATCTCATAAATCCCTATTTAAACATTATAATTTGTAATCTTCAATTGCAAATCAAAACTGTTCTAACCTAATGCAGCTCGTTTCTTATAGAAACACTTGCCATTTAACCACGAAAAGCCGCACGTTTTACATTAGGTACTGTTCTCATAAATTCTCATTGAGATAGTATAAGTAAATGTCTGGATTTACAAATAGATACTGTTTAAAATATTTGGTTGCTTTATTCTGATATAAATTTTCATATTTAAATTAGATCTGAATCTTTACTGATAAAGACTTATATAATTTACTAGAGGAACAACAAATAGATACTCGTAGAAATTGCTCTCATCAATCCTCTTGAAGGAATACCAAATGTGTACTTGGAATTTCCGACCATATCATAACATGTAGTGAACAATTTGTTACTGATTAAACCTCTTCACAATTATATCCGGAAAACAGCATAAATACTTTTAGAAATTGATCGCATATAACCCCATTCGAAGTGATTAAACTTGTATTTGTAATTGCAGTTGAAAACTGACCTTTCTTTTTACCCATTCAAACAAATGAAAACACATTTAATATATTACTGAAAAAAAAACATTAATACTCATAGAAACTTATCTCATAAATCCCTATTCAAACATTATAATTTGTAATCTTCAATTGCAAATCAAAACTGTTCTAACCTAATGCAGCTCGTTTCTTATAGAAACACTTGCCATTTAACCACGAAAAGCCGCACGTTTTACATTAGATACTGTTCTCATAAATTCTCCTTGAGATAGTATAAGTAAATGTCTGGATTTACAAATAGATACTGTTTAAAATATTTGGTTGCTTTATTCTGATATAATTTTCATATTTAAATTAGATCCGAATCTTTACTGATAAAGACTTATATAATTTACTAGAGGAACAACAAATAGATACTCGTAGAAACTGCTCTCATCAATCCTCTTGAAGGAATACCAAATGTGTACTTGGAATTTCCGACCATATCATAACATGTAGTGAACAATTTGTTACTGATTAAACCTCTTCACAATTATATCCGGAAAACAGCATAAATACTTTGAGAAATTGATCGCATCTAACCCCATTCGAAGTGATTAAACTTGTATTTGTAATTGCAGTTGAAAACTGACCTTTCTTTTTACCTATTCAAACAAATGAAAACACATTTAATATATTACTGAAAAAAAAACATTAATACTCATAGAAACTGATCTCATAAATCCCTATTCAAACATTATAATTTTGAATCTTCAATTGCAAATCAAAACTGTTCTAACCTAATGCAGCTCGTTTCTTATAGAAACTCTTGCCATTTAACCACGGAATGCCGCACGTTTTACATTAGATACTGTTCTCATAAATTCTCATTGAGATAGTATAAGTAAATGTTTGGATTTACAAATAGATACTGTTTAAAATATTTGGTTGCTTTATTCTGATATAATTTTCATATTTAAATTAAATCCGAATCTGTACTGATAAAGACTTATATAATTTACTATAGGAACAACAAATAGACACTCGTAGAAACTGCTCTCATCAATCCTCTTGAAGGAATACTAAATGTGTACTTGGAATTTCCGACCATATCATAACAAGTAGTTAACAATTTGTTACTGATTAAACCTCATCATAACTATATTCGGAAAACAGCATAAATACTTTTAGAAATTGATCGCATATAATCCCATTCAAAGCGATTAAACTTGTATTTGCAATTGCAGTTGAAAACTGACCTTTCTTTTTACCCATTCAAACAAAAGAAAACACATTTAATATATTACTGAAAAAAACATTAATACTCATAGAAACTGATCTCATAAATCCCTATTCAAACATTATAATTTGTAATCTTCAGTTGCAAATCCAAACTGTTCTAACCTAATGCAGCTCGTTTCTTAAAGAAACACTTGTCTTTTAATCACGGAAAGCCGCACGAATTACATTAGATACTGTGCTCATAAATTCTCATTGATATGGTATAAGTAAATGTTTGGATTAACAAATGGATATGGCTTGACTCATTTTGCTGGTCAATGCGGATATAAACTGATAACAATTTCAACAGCAACTTTACCTAACTCTTATAGAAACTTATTGACCATATAGGTTCTCATAGATACTTATTAATTTTTGATAATTTTCAATACGGATTGATGAGATTTTTTTGACAGGGTGGCCTCACTTCGTCCAGTCTTTCAATTTCCACAAGTGGCGCCGTGGATGTCTGACTGGCTCCGAAGCGAGTACCTGGGGAGGGTCAAATGCTGTATTATTTTAATTTTGAATAAACTAGTTTTTGATTTGATTTGATTTAATACGTACATAGCAGACGTGGGTTCGAGTCCTAAACAAGGTAAGTAAAATTGTTTAATTAACACTATAATAATGAATTTACGGAATACTAATATTAATTGAAGCATGATAGCGAAGGAACTGAAACGTGGCGCGGTGATTGGGTGATTAAAAAAGTGTTATTTTCATCTATTTTTTTTAAATTAGAAATAAAGATTTATTCTTTAACGGGCCTATAGTCGTTATTTACAGAATCATAGAATAAATCTTTATATGAACTGTATTCCAACGTGCCTTTATCGATAAACAAACTTTATTGAATCGGTATTATTTCGTTATCCAAGCGTTAGCGTACTGTATTAGATCGGTACGTATACCGTATCGTTGCTGTATCCATAACGTAAAGATAACCTATATCGAAGTAAAGATACGACTATAGATTCTCTATATAAACTGTACAGCGTGGTTATACGGGAGTGGCGTAAAAAAATATTCAAGGAAATTAAGATTTCTTTCTCAACAATTTTTTCAAAAAAATTTTTTTTAATTGCTTTGAAAATATCTACAATTTGATGTGCCCAACATGGTCGTCCCTTAAAAAATAAGAAAATTACAAGCCTGGGGAGTTTTAAATGGTGCACCCCGTATATGAAATGGACTAATATTTCAGTTTTTTTCACAGCCCAGTGAACACACATATGGCTGTTACGTACCAAAGAGAGATTGTCAAGGTAACACACACCATATTACAAATATATCTCTATTATATAAACCATCTTCAAATGCTATATACATTTAAGTTATTAACAAACATGCCTGTTTGTTAAATACAAACATTATAATATGTGATTTTTACATAACTGCTGCATTACAATAACAAGTATTTTGTATATTTACATGCCATATAATATTTATGTATGTCTGTTATCATCATGTAGATTTTAAGTTATATTGCCTGTTTGTTAAATAATAACATTAAAATATGTGATTTTTACGTAACTGCTACATTACAATAACAAGTATTATGTGTATTTATCAGCAATATAACTTTTATGTATTTCTGTAATCAGTATGTACGTTTAAAGTTATATTGCTTGTGTGTTAAATAATAACATTAAAATATGTGATATTTAGATAATTGCTACATATTACACATCAACCCATCTTATATGTTTACACCAGATATAACATTTATATATTTTGTGATCATCATGGACATTTTAAGTTTTTCTACGATTACATTACACATATATATTTAATCATGTAATTTGGTAAACTACAAACGTGAAACAAGCTAGCTTACATATGGAATGTCAAAAAAGTTTGGTTAAGTATATATATTATGTATATTGTTTTGGTGTAGTAGCTGCTATAGTTAAGTTATAACATCAGTGACCAGTGTAGTTTAATCAACATAATAATAGCATGCCCAATGAAAATAAGAAGCTCTTTTACCAATTAACGCTTGTGATATTAAACAAAAATGTTTTCAATTGCCATTAAGTGGTAATGAAAATGTAATTGTGCCTATATTATATAGGCACACTTGATGATTTATTCGTTTAAATACTCTATAAATTTATTAAAATAGTGATGATTAGTGTTACCGGCCGTTTTATTTTTTTTATGTATCTAATAACAAAAAATAAAACTCGCCGATCAAAAACTAGTTTAATAATCCCGTATCTTCATACAGTTAGATAACATTTTAATATTGTGATGTTTTAAATTTCCCGGTAAATCTGGTTATAAAATTATTATAGGACATCTCTTTCGCACTCTGTATTACATCGTTCGTGCTAGAAAAGGATACGAAATTAACTCAAATATCCCTAACTATAGGTACCTAAAAAATAACCTAATCGTAATATTCTAACCTAACACAAGTGACCCTTAAGGAGGTGCAACGTGACTTCTAGCGTGCGTTTTTAACATGTTAAAAATATCGTCTTTGTTTTTGTGTGGAATTAAGTTCAGAGATCAAAACTATTGTAGGTAAGTACGTAGAAGTGTAAATCATTAGCACCTCGGTGCAGTGTTAAGTCGCTTATTAGGTACCTACTTATTTGTTGGAGTTTTATTGACATATTTCCCAATCTTGAAATTGAAATTTAATGAAATTTAACTAAGCTCAAGCCACAGAAAAATTATAGGTGCTTTATTGTAGCTTAAATTGTATAATCACAATCATTAAAACTACACATTTATAAAAGTAATAAATGGAAACAAAGTCCTTGGGCAACGATGTAACATATTGTTGGTACCTAGGTAAAGACAAAGAATTTTTAAAAAAGTTAGAAATTGCTTTTAAGTAAATAATACACAAAAAAGTTATAAAGTTTTGTCATAAACTATTGTTCTAGCTGCTGTTAACGAAACGTTCCCACATTGTGAAAAATAATTTGAGAACATCGTTAGTGAGTGGTTCAGACTATCAAAGGAAAGGCTACAGAGAGAAAACAAGAAGCTGGAGCAGTTATTGTACCATAATTTATTGAGATATGTATGAAAAAAGGAAACCAGGCGCCAAAAACTAGTTTTAAGATAATTAAGTTTTAAGTATTAGTCTGCTTGCAAATTCATGCTGACAGGTTTGTCTGTAAGTAAATTTTTTTTTTTATATAGGAAATTTGTTTTCGTCATTATCTGAGTATTATTGTCACGTTTGTTGAATTTTTCTTGTTTCTAATAAATTTTTAAGCTTCTTTTTGAATAATTGAAGAATTCTTGTTTTTTCATTAACTATTTTCGTTCAGAATTTTAGTTGATATTTGGTACCTACAATTAAATTTGAATAACCATACATTAAACCAAACTTTATTCGGATGTTAAATATATAGTTTAAAAAAGCATTTATTCAGTCACTAGAGTAAATAAGTAATAAAACTAAAAATTACCTGTGTTTAACATATAGATAATATAATAATAACTCGACTGTCAAAAATAGTATATTTTGTGTATGTAGGTGTATAGACACTTAGAAAATGCAAAGTGTCGTACTTCTCATTAATATGCCTGCGGTTTTCGTTTCTACTGTTCGTTTACATCTATATCAAAATCAATAGTGTTACTGTAGCCTTCAATGTCACCCTCAAAATCCACAGTTTTTAAATGTTGTAAAAGTCCGAGCATCATTTGGACCAAACTTCATTAAGCTTTTAATGTCTACCTTTTTCCCTGAAACTTCTTTTAATGTAATATAAAGCTGTTCTGTTTTACCAAAAACTTATACACTTTTCTTGTCTCTATAGTAATCATGCTAATGTTTATTTCTTTGTAATTTATAGCGGAATGAAAATGATTCAAGTATACTGTCAGGCTTTTCTTTATTTTTTTTTACCTTATTACATAGCTTGCAATCAGCTAACTTTTTCTATTTATGTTATTTTTCTTCAGCTATTTTATCTTCTATGTTTTCTGTTAACCAAAAGTTTGCTTGTAATAAACAAACTATATAGTTTAGAGAATGTGCAATTTGGCACTTAGTTCCTTTATTAATTTGGCAGTTGGTTTATTTTTGATTAACTCATTATATAAATGAACGTATCCTTCTTGTATGACTTTGATTAATATATTATTATGATATATGTATTTTATGAATATAAAAATTATTTATTTTAGATTGGCCTTTTTTTACATCTAGTTTTTCCTTACTTAAGCCATATTGTAACAGTAGTACAAGGTGTCCCCGGATGGGATTAGCTATACAACAAATGACCAAAATTTTAATTTTTGGACAAAAAGTCACTAAAAATTTCCGCATTTTTAAAAAAATACGATTTATATTAAAAAAAATTATTATTTTTATGAAGGAGCAGGGTGCTTAAAAATTCCAAAAATATGAATTTTGCCTAAGAGTAAACTACCTTTATTTTCCATTTTTAATAAAAAAGCATTTGAAATACTTTTCTTTCATAATCCTAAATTTTTTAGTATCCGTTACGGAAAAATACGAAAACTGAGGTGAGGCATTAAGGAAAAAGATGTATTAAACAAGATTTAATAAACAATTTTTTCAAATTGCATTTTCCTTAAAAATGAGAAAACTAAAGGTAGTTTGCTCGTGGGTCAAATTCATATTTTTGAAATTTTTGAGCGCCCTGCATAAAAAAGTACATTTTCTTAACACATCGTATTTCTTTAAGAAACAAAATTTTTTTATAGTGACTGTCGAAAAACTAAAATTTAGGTCCACTTGTGGTATAGGTAACCCCATTTGGGGACACCCTGTATATTATTTGCTACCCCCTTGTGCATATACCACGGAAATTGCATGTTATATAGCACACATGTAACATCAGAACATATTTTAAGGTAAATATTTTGAAATACAATATATGTCTTTTACATGTATGTTATATATTTGCCACATATGAGTATGTTACAAGTTATGTTGCCATTACATGGCTATAACTTTTTTTGTGGTTGAAATTTTAAGGTCCATGTACCTTACATTTACCATACATCCAATATCCTTGGATATAACATGTTGAATAGATTACGTAAGAGAAACATACCAGGTATGTATCCGTGTTCACTGGGAGGGTGTGTAACTGATGTTCAAGTAGCAAATGTCAGAGTGACGAAGGCTGACCAAAGAACGGATAAAAACAGAAACAACCCGAGAAATGCTTAACACTTATTGTAGATACTTAGTTAACTTGAATATAGATTAGTTACACAAAAGACACTAGTATTAATTTCTCCTAAATCAACAGTTAACTTGAATATAGATTAGTTATACAAAAGACCCTAGTATTAATCTCTCCTAATTCAACAGTATTCAGCATGCCTAGTAGTAACAACTCTTCTCAGTGCTCTGCCTTTATTGGCTACAAATGTTGTAAAAGTAAACCGTTTATCCATTATATTTGTGTAAAATGTCATAACGTTATTCACAAAAGTTGTCTACCAAAATATATAAGAAATATTCGAGGGGTAAACCGCTGGGGAAATCTTTTGTACAAGTTACAGGAACTCTAAGGGAACTCAGAAGAAATCAGAGGAACTCCGAGGAACTCTGAGGAACTCAGGTGAACTCAGGGGAACTCTGGAGGAACTTTGGGGGAACTCTAGGAACTCTTGAGGAACTCCAAGGAACTCCTGCGACGCACGTAACACTAACGTCATTTTACGCATGCGTGCTTGCATGCGCGTCTAGTTATTACCCAACAAAATCACTACATAGCATATGTAATAGTTAAAATCAAAACAATCTCGAATAACATACCTGTAATGCAAGCCGTTTTAATTATTTAATAGTAGTAGTGAGTAGTAAAAAAATTACGACGAAATAAGTGAATAATTAACAAAATTCTAACTGAAAAATGAACTAAAAATGAGAAAACGTCTCGGAAAACGTTGAAATCCATTTTGATATTATATTGAAAGAACGCAGCCTCGAAGGCAGCGGAAGTCTTTTGAGTGTCGTTGTAGGGTAAAATTGAAAATATTACTAGAAATTAATTGATATCTCGATCGATATTTAAAGTCGAAAACATAACTCCGTAAAATGATGAGAAAACAACAATTTCCAACTTTAGCATGAAATGCATGATCAATTTAGCATGATCAATTCTCTCGCATTAATAACTGCATGTATAATAACATTTTTTAAAGGAAATTTCCATGCCCGTCTCCAGTTCTAAAAAAATTATCTGTAGTTTTCTCAATATCTTTTGAACCTATTCGTTTTGAAAGTCAAATTACAAAAGTACCAATTTAGACATTCTATTTTGCACGAAATTTTGCTACATTTACTTCTACATCTAGTAGAATATAGTAACGCAAAAAAAAATTGAAAATTTTTATTGTTCAAATAGGCTAAGAATGAAACGTCGAGATTTTAAGATTGTGCACAAAAAAAAATTCTGACTGTCTGTCTGTAACTTTCTTTTTGTGTGCACGATTACTCTGGAACCGTTTAAGATATTGACTTGAAATTTGGTACGTAGGTATTTAACAAGATCAGGAACTACATTATATTTTATTAATCTTATTCTATAAGGGGTTGGGGGGTAAATGTGGGGTAAATAGGTAAATCAAGCAAGTAAGAGTCCACGAAATTGGTATTTAGAACGTATAAGAGAAGCAAAGGTCTCAACAATTTTTTTGGTATTAGCCACCTCCATTACCGCACCTCCACCCCATTATTAAAGGGGGTGAAAAAATTGAAATTGTGATTAAGTGTGTATACAAGAACCAAATTCCTCAAATTTTTTTTTTACTTCACCCACCCCAGCACCAGCCCTTACCGTCACTACCGATGTGGCATATCGTTTTTTAGGTTTTTAGGGTATGTTATTGAAGTTCCATAAACAATTATTGAGACATAGTGGAATGCAAATATAGTATCAATATTTTTTTCGTTGTGAGAAACTTGGATAAAATCTGGATGTGGAAGTAGTGATTCCTTTTGGGCAGCGGTTTTTTATTATTAATTAGTGACTTTGGACATAATTTTCCAGGATAGTTTATTCTATTCAATAATAATTACTTCTCTACTTGAGGTATTTTGAAGCCTACGAGACGTGGTCCGGCGAACACAATGGGCTCATTTAGCATTTTTTTTTTATTTATATTTCGAAAGTATACCTTGTAATTAGTTAATGTGCAAAATATTACATTTTTTTTCAAGTCCTTATAGAAAATAGAGCGCGCGAAAACGCAGTGTGACGTCACATCACTCGGCGGTCGACCACTCATCTGTCCCCATATAGTTTCACATGGCAAGTACGACGAACGTGCTAATTTCGCTCATATTTTTTAAGTGTTCTGTATTTTGGTTATTAGGAACTCGTTAAGCGACAGTTCGGTTCACCTTTCCAATGCTTTTTGTAAACCGATGATCTAATCTACTCAATCCTTGTAATTCGAAAGGGCTTCTATAGCGGTTAGTGTACAGTGTGGGGTTGAGGCACGATCAAATCGCTGACTGTTTTATTTATTGACCAGATTATTTCTTTCATTTTATCCTAATTTATTATCGCAACTTGAATTTATTTTTAAAAAACTATAGGTAAAGAGTGGTCAGATTAAAAGGGAGGAACTCAGGGAACTCCAATGAACTCTGAAGGAACTCAGAGGAACTCTGAAGGAACTCTGAAGGAACTCAGGGGAACTCTGAAGGAACTCAGGGGAACTCTGAAGGAACTCAGGGGAACTCCGTGGAACTCAGGAGGAATTTCGAGGAACTCAGGGAACTCCAAGGAATTCTGGAGGAACTCCTAGGAACTCTGAGGAACTCAATCCCAAAAGGGTAATCTTTTGTACAAATTTCGTCAGCGGTTTACCCCTCGGAAATATTCTTATTATTAAAGAAAATAAAATAATATGTTGTAAAACGGAGGAAGAATCACATTTAAATGATGACAACGAGAAAAGTATGTTGGAAAAGACAATCAGTGAACTTGCCGAGGATAGTGAATTGAAAAATAATTACATACAAAAATTAAAATATGACAACAGGTTGTTTATAGAGGTTGCAATTAAAACGGAAGAAGAAATGATTGAGCAGATAAGGAAGTAGGAAAAAACAATACTTGAATTACAAGAACAACCCATCGAGTTGAAAAACTATATAAAAACATTTGAAAAAATAACAAAAACCATCGGTACACCGACCAACAAAAATAATAAAAATATTTCCACTACCACGGATTCAACATTAGGGAAACCAAGTCAAGATGCCACTTTAATGACTCATATACAAAGGCATGGCAAGGCAGATAAAAGTATACAGGATGTGTCCAAAAGGAATGAACCTCAAGAAATTGACCAAAACAACATTCAAGTAAAACAATCAACAACGGTAAATATACAGGTAGTATCAAAGAACAAATTGAAGAAAAATAAAATACTAATTTTAAGTGACGAACATGGAAGAAACTACAATAGGGTTATTAAGAAATATAGAGAGCTAGATTCTTACGAAATAACCACTATTATAAAGCCTGGTGCCCTACTGTGGCAAATAATAGAGAATATTGACGTATTATGTAGATATTATCCAACAAATGACTTCGTTATTATAACTGCTGGAACTAATGACATAAATAAAAATTGTATTCCTTCGTTCATATTTATTTGTAACAAATTGAAGCTGTGCACACATACAAATATAATGTTTACTTCCATTGCATACAAAAAAAATACAATAAATAATTTCTTAAAAAACAAATACATACAAAAATATAACTCTAAGCTCAATGAATTTTTGACCAAATTCAATAGGTATGCAGAAGGTAACATCTCATATCTGGAAATAAGTTCCACAGGCTCACAGAAATATAGCTCTGAGTTAATGGCTCTAAACATAAAAAATGCTGTGTGTCGTGCAAAGTACCTTCCGAAAAATAATTTAAAATTTATTCACTTTACATGCGAAGAGAGAGCAATACCTAGTGACGACACCTCAGTTATAAACTTGAGTGATTCGGTAATAGATAGTGAAAATTCTCCTGTGGATGAATCAAGTGTTACGAGAAACAGTTTGTCACTGGAAGAAGAAATTGTAAGTACCATATCATTACAACAAAATCAAGTCCAGCCAAGTCAACATTTTTTATACACCAGACTCTCACAAGTGAAAATTGTCGACTAAACAAAAAACATTTTAAATTAATGCACATAAATATACAATGTTTAAAAAATAAGTGTAATTTGCTTGAGTCAATTCTGTTAAGTAATGGTTTTAATGTTGTAATGATTAGTGAGCATTGGCTAAAAGATGGAGAAACAGATTTATATCACTTAAATGATTTTAAGTTAGTTTCTAGTTTTTGTAGACTTAAACATATACACGGTGTGTGTATTTTTGCACGAACCCAATCAGCACAAAGTTATCCACTGGACATCCTCAGGATATGAAGTTAGGTTAAAACAGATATCCTCAGGATATGTCCCCGATTTCCACAGGACATCCCTAGGAAGTCCAAGTGAGACTGTTTCAGATCTCCCGAGAATAGCCTGCGGATGCACTTTCTTACATCCTTGGGATGTATTTAGGCAATGTCTAGGCATTACCTACAGACATCCTATGGAGAGCTAAAAGGCAGATTTTCAGGATTTTACGATTTTCCGAGGACATCCTTAGGAGGTACAAAGTTATCCACTGGACATCCTGAGGAAATGAAGTCAAGTTTAAACAGATATCCTCAGGATATCTCTTAATTTGCACAGGACATCCCTAGGAAGTTCAAGTGAGAATGCTTCAGATCTTCTGAGAATAGCCTGCGGATGCACTTTCTTACATCCTTGGGATGTATTTATGTAATGTCTAGGCATTACCTACAGACATCCTACACACTAAAAAAAAATTGTTCGGAGCAAACAAAAATTTTGTTGCGTATACATAAAGCAATTTCTTGGTTGATGTTAATAAATTTTTGTTGCTTCAAACAATTTTGTTTGGGGCAACAAAAATTTATTAACATCAACCAATTGCTTTGTATATACGCAACAAAATTTTTGTTTGCTCCTAACAATTTTTTTTTAGTGTGTATGGAGAGCTAAAAGGCAGATTTTCAGGATCTTAGGATTTGCCTTCGATCCCTCGATATCTACTCCTATTATTTTTTTAGTGTATTGAACAGAATCGGAATCAGTTCTGCTCAGAATACACAAAACACAAATTGAGATTCCACATAGAAAATTATCTGAAAATTCCAATGACTTGAAAATTCTTATTATAAATTCACATTGAAATTTACTCCATGAATTACCAACTATTTTAATGATTTGAACGGCAGTAGGTATAGTACAAGTTTTCAAAGAAATTGCCTATGTAATAGCAAGTACTGATCTTTTTAAAGTAAATAAACTTACGTCGTACTTTTAAAACATTTAATGTGTACATAAAAAAAACAATTTCTATACATTTCAATAGGTAATATAAATCTTTATATATGTGGATAACAGGGAACAGAGAATGCATGATAGTCAATTTATATTGGGAAACAGGTTCAACAGACATCAAACAATTTAAAAGAGCCCTCATCATTCCTATGGGAAATTGGCTCTTGGTGGGATTGTCTAAATTTTTTTGCTGTAGATTTGGACTTTTCCTCAATTTATATAGGCATTCAAGAATGTTTACTTTTAAACCATTAATGGGACAAAACTTTTATCCTTTATCCTTTCCTTTGCATGGCGAAGCCAAGTTTTTATGGCTGCTTCGATACTTTTCTCGGAGAGAAATTTTTCGTTTTTTAAAACAGCTTCTGAAAAGATACAAATGGCATGGAATCAAAATCGCCTTCATCAGGTTCTTATACTTATTTACTTAAAATGTATGATTTGAAATTAGAACATATATTAGCCAGAGACTGCAGTCAGCTAATTCGATACAGCTTATGCGTTGTTGAATTACCCTTCCCTACAACGAAATCGCTTTACGGTACTTTAAAACAGCGAACCGTTGCTATGGTTTTTATTTTGATTTTACAGTGATAACGAATCAACTATTGTATTAATGATAAACGCGTTCGCTTTAGTGTATTCATACCGACTAAAAAATTACTGTAACCTATATTACATTAACGTTTGCCTGATTTAAAAGAAAATAAAGACAAGTTTTGATTTAGCTGACTATAATCAGACAATAAAAATAATTTTGAAACAAAGTTAAAACTAAGAAAACAAAGTCGTTTCAAATATTTCAAACAATATTCCACAAATAGTACATACATTATATAACAGGGGAGAGAAAGACCTTATTTTTTCAGGTGTAATTTGAATTTAAATACATCAAGGGAAAATTGGGTTTTCTCTCAAGATGTACATTTCCAACATCAGGAGTAGAAACACGTAATTTCATAAATAAAGAATTGTAATTAAATCGGAACTAGATTATAATATTTAATGGCCTTTGAGCTCTTTCAACCACAACAAAAATTATTGAAAAATAAAACAAATATAGCAAATCAAGACTTACGATCCAAAAAACTATAAATCCAAGTATAATGATTAACCTAGTAAATATTAATTTCAGCAGTGATTCAATGGTAAAACTAAGAAATATTTGTCTCACCTCTTGGTATGAAATGCTTTCTACTGTCACAACTTTAACACCATGAATCAATTTTTTCTACCAGTCGTGGAAAAAATATTTAATTTAATAATTCAAAAACGCATCCGGACTTACCAATAGTTGCTTTCGCCAGGGTCAGATTTTTGAAACAATTTTTATTTCTTAAACCTAGCCAATTATATGTTGCTGCTAAATCATTAGTTAGTATTCTCGAATAAATTCTCTTAATGGCCTCGTACTCGCTGTTTCCACCTATTTTTTGTATGTATTTTACCTAAAAAAAATTGATGTAAAACATTTCTTCAATAAAAATTTGTTTTATCAGTAAGGGTGTGTTATATCGCTGTGGTTTAATATTTTTATTGTTTAAATATCATGGATACATTGTTATTATAATTATTTTTTATATAACCTTAAAAAGTACTATTTTAGTACTATACCTTAGCCGAGAAAGGAGGATGGCGATAAATTGAACGGTCAATAGTGTCAAAGCCCTTGTAAAAATTATCTTGAATTACCTCCAAATTTAAACACCAATAGGATCCAGTCGCACACACTGATAACATGCTCATATTACTATCCTCCTTTCCTGGCTAATGTATAATAACAATTAAACAAATGATTAAAATTGCAAAAGAAATGGTCAGGTCTATACAATGTGAAGCTGGAACAGTTTTAATGTTTTCATCGTGACAAATTCCAAAGTAAATTTCAAGGTTCAGATTTCTAGACATCCCATAACAGTGCATTTTTTTAATTAAAAGCATTTTTTGATTAATATTATAAATTGAGTCACATTAACTTATTTTAGGCAGCGGAACCACATTCATAATTTTCGTAAAATTACTCTTTATATTTTGTAAAAATGTTGCATTTGAAAACTTACAAAATTTGCATAAGTAGTGTTGTCCCCCAAATGTGCCTCAAAAGCTGTTAATTGTTCCATATTTTCCAGTGGAAAATTATAAACAAATAATTGGTCCTCTTCAGATCTTTTAGGGGGCTTATTAATAATTTGGAAGATATTCGTTATGTCTACTGACAGGTTGTCCAGTTTCACCGAGATCACATTAAGCTGCCTTATGATCTGATGCTGGAACTCTAAAAATCATAAAACTATTTATTATTAACAAATTGTTCATCGACTTAATAGAATTTGGCTTTAGCACCAAAAAACCTAAGAAAACAACAAAAATGAATTTTAATTATTTTAAAACTAATAAAAATAATAGGTAGCAAGTAGGCACTCACGTTTATTAGCTGGGTCTTGATGAGAACCTAAAATATAAAATTTTGTCGATAAAAGAAGTATTCTTATTTTTTAATAATCTATAAATAGCAATTAACTTTTTCAAGTCAATATTTTGTTTTAACTTTTTTGTATTACTTCTCAAATAAGCAAGAATATATGCTTATCTGTCACTTTAAAAAAATTAAACTAAAACTAGAAAAAACAATGGAATAACTAGTAACTATTCATATCAAACATTCTAAAACACATATCTCTTTATAATAGATGAGCAAATAGATAATTTTATAATTTTAACTATTTGGTCAAGTAATTTAAATTTTGGCATGGCACTAACCATTTCATAATTTTGATTCATAATGGAAAATGGCTTCCAGTCAACTTATGTCAAATTGTGATATGTTGCAGATCAAAAGTTCTCATAGGCACAACTCTTGAAAATGGCTGAATTTCGATCTACAGGGACTAGAAGAAAAGATGAGGTAGGCTTATAACTATAATGAAAGCTAATTAATTTAAAAAATCTGTCAGCAAAGTTTTAAAGTACGCTTATTCTATTGGGCGGGTTGCCTTTGTTGCAGCGACACGGCGAAGCTAGGGAAGCACTCTGCCTCCCCAGCGCCTATTATGTAGCTGTAGATCGAAATTCAGCCACTTTCGAGGATTGTGCCCATGAGAACTTTTGATCACCACAACTCGAACTGCAACATATCACAATTGGAACAAATCGACTAGGAGGCCTTTTCCATTTAAAATGTGCGGGATCCTTTTCATAAATTCCTCTTTAGCATTGAAAAAGATCAAACAATCAGATTAATTACCTTCATTTTGCCCAAAACTTCCGGAACTTTCTGAACATCGATCTTCCCTTTGCGTAAAAACTGAAATAAATATAAATAAATAATGAAAATCTCAAGGACATCAGTTGAAATAAAAAAATTACTTCCTCCGGCTTTTAATGTTGAGAGTTGATTTAATTATTTTTGAGGAACACAGCAACTTAACAAACCATTTTAAAATACTTTCAATACCGTTGGGTACAGGACATAGTGGTACATTTAATTCTTTTTCACGTAATATTTCATCTTTGCTATTACTAATCTTTTAAAAACATTTAAACTGTTAAATAAATGCGTGTGAGTATACATACCTAGCTCTGTATTTGAAGAGGCTTGGCAGTTTCTTGGATCTTTTCTATTCGGTACAGATTGTGTTGAGGACTCTGTAATTAATTAATTAATTAATTATCATAAAGTTACATCTGAAATTCAATTATTATTTTATGATTCCGCTGAGGGTATACCAATCTTATTATTGAAACTGAAAATGATACGATTACTTGAATGGTAATAACTGACAAACTGACCACTGCAGATAAATTATCAAAATCTGACTACTTTAACAAAATAATTCAGCATTAAGTGCTGACTTTTTTGTCGAACATCCTATAAATATTATGCTTTGAAAAATTTAAAAAGTGGGTTTTATCTCGTTTCTTTTTCCAATGCATAATGTTAAATGGACAATTTAAGACTACTTCCCTCTCTTTCCAGGAAGCGCTACACACGAGTAGAAAAATGCTAAATTCCGAAATGAAAAAATTCTAATTTTAAATTAGCTCTCAGTCGAATTTTGTGAGATTTGGATATGTTGTAGTTTTTGCTTTTCTGAGCAATCCTCCATATTTTTCTTTTTTTTACGTCGTATAAATTATTTTCAGTGGAAAAATAGCTTTGTACATATATTTCAAGAAAACAGAAATAATCCCGATATAGATAGTGGGCTGACAGGGTAGCAATCCACAAAAAGTAAAATATTCTTTTTGTAACTTTTTAATGTCATTTGTGCATTAACCATTTTCGGTGGAATAACAGCTATATACATATATTTCAAGAAAACAACAAAATCCGATATAGGTAGGGGCTGACGGGGTAGCAATCCACAAAACCTAAAATAGAATAGCTACATACATATATTTCAAGAAAACACAACAAAATCTGATATAGAGCAATTCACAAAAACTAAAATATTCTTTCTGCAACTGTTTTAATATTGTTTGTGCATTAACCATTTTCGGTGGAATAATAGCTATATAGATATTTCAACAAAACAGAACAAAATCCGATCTAGGTAGGGGCTGGCGGGCTAGCAATAGCTATTATGTCAAAGAAAATGGTTAATGCACAAACAATACTAAAAAAAGTTACAAAAAGAATATTTTAATTTTTGTGAATTGCTGTCCGTCAGCCTCTACCTATATTGGATTTCGTTGTTTTCTTGAAATATATATATATTATTCCACCGAAAATTGTTAATTCACAACCGATATTAAAAGTTACAAAAAGAATATTTTACTTTTTGTGGATTGCTACCCCGTCAGTCCCTATCTATATCGGATTTTTTTCTGTTTTCTTGAAATATAAAGCTATTTTTCCACTGAAAATTATTTGTATGACGCAAAAGAAAGAAAAATATGGAGAATTGCTAAAAAGATTGCTATCTTCACTCCGCCAAATTTGTATGCTTATTGTGACGTTCAAGCCCGCATAACTTGAAAAGCAATCATAGCAGTGACTTGTGTCCATGAAAACTTTTGCTCAGAAAGGCAAAAGCTATCACGTATCCAAATTTCAGAAAATTCGACTGAGAGCCAATTTCCATAAGGTTTGTGGGGGTCCTTATACAATTATTAAGTTTTAATTATGAAAATTATTATTACGTACAATTAAAAATGAATACATAAAATCTTAAGACATTTCAAAAATAGTATACTTACTTGCTGGTAGTTTCGCAGTAGCTTCATTTCTATTTCGTGCGGACTGATTTACAAACCCTGTAATCAAAATATTGTGTTAATTATGAAGCATTTATCTAATAACAGGAACATTCTCTTTACATTTTTAGAGATGTAATAACTTTATATTCATAAACATCCATAAGCCTCATGGCTATTTAGTTACTTTTGCCTGTCCAAACCAATGTTTTTACTTTACTCCAATGATAATAATTTGTTTTATATTAAGTATAATGAATACACTAAACTGAGCCGAGCAGAATGTAATTTTAAGGATTTATTCGGTTTTAGAAATTATAGTGTCAAATGGTTTATAGATATTTATGAAGGTTCTGTTATGTACAATAATATTCATGGTTTTCAAAATTTTACTGAGACAAAATTAAATAGCACAAGTAACTCGCAGTGGAAAGTATTTAGAACCTCATACTACAGAAGGTGAACTAAATACACTTAAAATAACGGAAACTATTACGGGTAAACCAATAATTTTTATACTTAGGTATATACCAAATAAAAAGTTTACCCGTCGTGTAAAAACAATTTTTTCAAAGTCAAGAATAGATATTTGTAAAATAAATAAATAAATAACTATTTTCTTCAAGCGTATTAAAATGTTTAAATTATGTCACCAAAAACAGAAGTAGAAGTAGGACATTGTTTTACTAGTAACAAAATGTTAGTACCGAACGCCACCGTAGTGGACATTGTTTTACTAGTAACATAATGTTAGTTCCGAAAGCGCCGCCGTAGTGGGTATTGTTTTACTAGTAACATAATGTTAATACCGAAAGCCACCGGTGGTGCGCTATATCCACTAGCCACTTGTCATATTGTGTCAACACGTAAGACTGTAGTTTGAATATTTGTACATTTATGATAAATAAATGAATTTTTGCATTTTAATACGCTTGAAGAAAAAATAGTATATATTACACGGAGTAGAACGCCTTTTTTTGTGTTTCGCCCAGTTTGCGGCTTCGGCTTCGCCTCATCCGCAAATCCTGGGCTCAACACAAAAAAAGAGTGCGTTCTACTCCTAGTAATATAATATACTATTTTTATCAGGTTGTTGAAAAGGAATGTTGTTTATTTGCTACAAAAATGTTTAGAAACATTTTCATGAGCAGTAACAATTTTTAAAAGTAACCGGAAATTTGATTTTTGTCTACTTAACTTTAATTTCTTTTATAGGTTAAATCAAGGACTGAGTCATTACCTTTGGGTAAGGATGGTATAGGTATACCTAATTCATCATCTGATTCTTCCTCACTGCTGCTTAGAATTTTTTTTTTTGGTCGCCTTTTTCCTTCATCCACTTCAGAATTCGAATTGATATCTGATGTATATGTAGCCTTTTGTGACTTAGCTCGTGCTTTTAATAAATCATCTAAAATGTAATAAAACAGTTGAACTATTAAGCAATATTATTAAATTTCTTAAAAATATTGTTCCTAGTTTTTATGCATGAATATATTACTTCCACATCCAGTGGAAGTATAGTAACGACAAAAAAATTTTTTAAAATTTTTATTGTTCAAATAGGCTTAGAATGCCATGAAACGTCGAGATTTTAAGTTTGAGAAAAAAAAATTTCTGTCTGTCTGTATGTAACTTTTTTTGTGCGCACGTTTACTCTGGAACCGTTCGAGATATTGACTTGAAATTTGGCACACGTATGTACCTTAACGAGATCTAGAACTAGATTATATTTTCATCTTATTCCGTCGAAGGGTTGGGGGGTAAATTTGGGGTAAATAGGTAAATCAAGCAGGTAAGAGTTCATAAAATTGGTATTTAGTATATACAAAAGAGGCTAAAGTCTCAAAAAAAATTTTGGCATTAGCCACCCCCATTACCACCCCCCACCCCATTATTAAAGGGAATGAAAAAAAAATGTGACTTAGTATGTGTACAAGAACCAGAAATCTCAAAATAATTTTTTATTTTATCCACTCCCACTACCACCCCCTATCACCACCCCCACCCCACTACCGATGTGGGGTATCGTTTTATGGGTTTTTGGGGTAGAGGATTTCAAATATTATATTATTAAAGTTCCATAAACAATTATTTCCACATACAAAATGTTTCGTTGTGAGTGACTTGGATAGAAAATCTGGATGTGGAAGTAGTGATTCCTTGGGCAGCGGTTTTTTTAAATACTAAATATTTGTTTCATGTACTATTAGTAAACTAATAAATGAATAAAATTACATACCATAAATTTTTTCATTTAATCTCCTGATACAGAAAACTGGCCAATTTTCATCGGGTTCTTCACATAATGTTATTGACGTGGCTAATTTTGCGCCCTTATATGGGGGCCAATGACAAAGATTATTTTCTAATAGCCATTTTACAGGCACACACTCCGTGGTGTTTTCTTTCGAAAAAATTACAATGGCCCACATTTTCCTAAAGCAAAAATATAAGCACAAAAGATGTTTTTAAGATTAATTTAAGGCCTAATATTACCATAATTATCATATATAATAATAATATAGATCTCTAGTCAACAACTTTGTGTGTAAGGAAGATATAATTTAAAAGCACTATACATTCTTTGAGGGGCTTCAACAAGCAGTTCCGCCGTCTGGATTCCAGTTTTTACCGAATGCATAGTGTGCTCTCACTTTAATTATATGATTGTTTCTTACACAAAGTGGTCAACTGTAAAAATAGATGTACTGTATCATAAATATTATCAAATCATATTTTACTTATCCCCCCTCCTCCCAGAGAGTACGTACTATTGTATTTTAACACAAAAAAATGCCCCATAAAAT
The DNA here is from genome assembly GCA_936432065.2 of Rutpela maculata. NCBI lineage: Eukaryota > Metazoa > Arthropoda > Insecta > Coleoptera > Cerambycidae > Rutpela > Rutpela maculata. The sequence continues at coordinate 117,407,982 of OW386287.2, read as the reverse complement.
GAATTAAATTGAATGTAAAATTGGAAACACAACAAAACCGTTTGGTACTGTTAATTTTACATATTTTAATGCTATTTCACTAACGATCCAATATTCACGACTATGTAATGTGCTAACTTCAAATATATCAATATCAGATGATCTGCATGGTCTATCAAAATAATCTTTAACATTTTTAAATTTTCTACCTATAATAACAATGTCATTATCATGCGTGGCAAAATTCTCTATTATGACTATACTGCCATCTTTTAACCCGCAACAATTATCAGGTTCCTTTGTCTTCAATTTAAAATGCAAGCAGTGATATTCTGAAAACTGTGGCGCTGTACAGTTTGTAATTAACGGTCCTGAATGATGCTCTTTGGAAGTTTTATTAACAAATGTAAGTTCCAATTGACTCTTATTTGAATTTTCTGCTTCGAAAACACGTCTTACTATTTGAGGAAGAGGTTTCTCATTTTTTCTAACAAATTTTTTTATAGATTTCATATAATTCTCGAACGGGAAAGCACTAAATTTATCAAGGTTGCCAAAATTGATCACATCATCACAAACATGTAAAAGATTATGAATATTATGGGACATATATTCTTTTCCGTAAATAACTGAAAATGTTTTTACAAAGTAAATAAGAAGTGACTGGGAATATGTTATTTGATCATTATTTACTTTAACGTTAATTAAAATTCTAATAGCTATATGCAGTGACAAAAAATTTAAATACCTCTTTTTGTCTAATATTGATTTTAAAACTACTGGACCAGTATATAACAAAAATTGTCGAAATTCGGTAGCTTTCCACCTTTTTGCCTCATTTAGTGAACGTGGCTTTCGACAAAACTCGACAGGAATATTTACAGATTGCTGCAGTAATAAAGTAGAAATGTCATTTATCTGATTTGATGATAATTTAAAAGGTGGTTTGCCACAAATCCACAATGAAACAATTAATTTTTTTGTTACTCCTAGACATAAGAGATGCATATAGTCTAGAGGGAATGTTGAGACGAGACCTATATTTGGAATTTCTTCCAAAATACTAGTGCCTGTGTGATGTTCCTTTTGCATTCTTGAAATAAAACCCTCATCAGTCCTTTCCGTAAAAGCTAATTCAGTGAAGCAAACTCTATTATTTAGAAATTCTCCCTCCTGAGAACATTTACTGCATGAAAAATAGCCTGTATGGCCCTTAATACATTTTATAAAAGATTTCGCTGGTGCGTCACATATAAATGCTTTTATATTGAAAGACATAACAACATTATCAATTATAAAACCATTACTTGATAAATATACAGCTTCATCAACAAAGTCCCTTAAGAAAGAGTTAGGGTCCTGCGGTTTTTCATAACCGTGATATATTCCCACAATCGAAACTACATTTTCAACGGGATAAAGAGATATTAAAATTGGATACAGCTGACTTCCCGAACTCTTACTTAATGGCAGTCCATCAATGTTCACACAAATTTCACATTTACTAATATTTTTTCTACGGGTATTAGATAATAAAATTTTTACTGCACGCTCTAGGCCAAAATGATAATATTCACCAGGATATACAACATTAGACGATGTTCGCCTAGGAGTATGAAGTAAAGTTCTAGCATCTATAGGCAAACAATCAAAGTGTGGCTTTAATATTTTTAAAAGATTTGACAAAGCTGAATGGGTGATGTTATTAGAAAGAGTCCAGTCTCTTAAATTACTTCTGATATCTACGTTATGACATTCTTCATTATTAGTTATTAAATTAGTAGTTAACTCACAAGGAACATCATATTTAGAATGTTGATCGTTAGAATCAGCATTAAAAATTTTGTTACGATCTAAACTCGAATATCTAGAGTCACATACTAAAGGAGTATTACTACTAATGGTATTTCTATGATAGATCTCATTATCATCTAAACTACTGTCCGAGTCTCCGGAGGAAATGTTCGACATCTCGTTTTTCTCAAAGATATTAGATACGTCATTTGCGTTTGTGGAAATATTATCATCATTAATCAGTAATAATAAATTATTAGAGCTGTTTTTAATACGCCTAAAGTACGTTGCTCTGTTTGTTTTACCGTTTATTTTACCCATTACAGACATTGAGGTTACTCTATAACAGCACGTGCACGACAACAGTTTACCCCGGCCTTTGCCCTAGATTTATCTTAAATTAGGTATGTAATATGGCACAGTATGAAGCTTACCTGCATTAAAAAATGCACTTTACACATAAAAACTTCCTACTTTCTTAACTATCCACTAACGCTAGCGGGAAATAAGACACAAGTGAACAGAAAATCACAAATGGCGCGATTCGTGTTTTACCACGTTTTACCTCGTTTTTACGATCGACACCGGCATAAGTATATCATCTCTCTCTAACTTATGCTTTCCGCAGTGTTGACATCTTTGTCATCGCAGTTCAGTTATGCACTTTCGCAGAAGTGCAATTTTAAGCGACAGAGATGGCGTCAATAAGGATATCATAAGTTAAAGAGAGACAAAATTGCACTAGTGCAGCTCAGTGCTACACGTTTAGTGCAAAGGAATAGACCTATTTAGAAAAGTTTCTAACTACTTTGAATCAAGGCGCGAACATCAACCAGATTTAAATTGAGAAGAACCAATTTACCCAATTATTATAAAATTATTTCATTGATTATAATTATTTAATTACGATCGTAATTATCAATAGATGAATAATAGAATGAAATAAAATATGTTGACTTTAATATAACGCGCTCGCATAGTTATGATAGAGTTCAGTGGTTCGATTCCACCGCATTTAGTTTTTTTTTTAATTTCTTTAATAAGTATATAAATAAAATTTCATGTTTAAAGTTTTGGAGAAATATGTTTCTTAAAAAAAGATGGCAAAAATGCTCCCGTGTTTGGATATCCGTGGGAAAACTGGACAAGATAACCCACGGATATCGATTCTGTTACATCCATAGGATATACATATTTTATACACCTACAGGATATCGACATCCCGTCGGGATATCCGTAGGCAATCAGTTGCGGATATCCGTAGGATATCCATAATTTGGACCTTAACAGGATATTAATATCCAGTCAGGACAACCTTCGGATGACCTAGGGATATGTCCACGGGATAATCCCAAATCTGGGACAGCGGGACTATACTAGGATATCCTGAGGATATCGCGTGCTGTCTGGGAAACGATGTAAATTGTATACAGATAGATTCTATAAATGAATTCAACAATATAATAATAATATAGTTTATTTATCATTTAAATCCAGTACAATATACAACAAATACAAAAAAATATAATACAAAATAAAATGTAACAGAATATTGTAAATAAACATGATGGGAACTCGCAGAAGTACCGGGTACTTGAATGCGAGATAGGTATTAAATTAATAAATATTTAACACAAAAGAGATACAGAGAATAAAAAAGTGATATACATACATATTGAATAACTTAACATGTATCGAGAATAAGTTAATATTCAGGTTTACTCCGTAAAAGTACTAAGTACTTTACCAAATATAACTATTCAAGATTAATCAGTAGTAGAAAAGTAGAAAATGACGTTCTTTATTTTAATAAAAGGATATGTAAAATCGTATATAGTAGGTATATATAAATATGTATCTATTTCCATATAATAACTACCCAGCAAACCAAACCACATCATTTTAACATCATAATGATGTGATTTTTGCAACAGTGACGTCGTCATTCTTGTTTGCAACCACGTGGAAATGCCGTCACAGTGACGCTAAACGGCCGCACTCAGCCACGTCGTCAAAAGTGACTTACTTATTTTCCACTTTTCAGCCACATTAGTACCACTCATTTGTGATCATATTGTGTACAAAAAATATATATTATAACAACTTGAATGTTACCGCCCAATTACTTTTAAAATAAATAAATAAAAGTATATTGCAACAAATAAATCTACTTTTATATTACGAAAAAATAGCTCCATTGAAACTTAAGAATCACTGATTAAAGATTAATATTTTATATCCGGTTCCAAAAAATGATGAGTTTTTGAATAAATTATGTTTCCTCATTGAATTTTTTGTTTTTTTATCGAAAAAAATTATTTCATTAAAGTCGGCTGACATTTTATACCTTGTGTGTGATTTTACATTCTGAAAAACTTTTCTTTTTTTTTTTTCATTTTGAAAAATAAAGGTGAATTTATATTATTTCTTAAATATTTGTTTCAAAATCCTCCTGCATACCTAAAATTATTCTCGTTGCATAATATAGTTACATATATAATTAGCTGTATATGAGAATATAATTTTAGATATACAGGGTGATTTGTAAACAAATAATTAAGAAATAAGTATACCTTTATTTTTCTAAATGAAAAAAAAATAAAGAGAAAAGTCGTTCAGAATGTAAAATCATACACTAAGTATAAAACGTCAGCCGACTTTGATGAAATAATTTTTTTCGATTAAAAACAATAAACAATTCAATATGAGGAAACATAATTCAAAATTAATCATTCTATATTGGAGCCGGGTATAAATATAAATCTATCATCGTTATTTCATTGTGTTATTTATTCGTAATATAAAAGAACATTTATTTGTTGCAAAATAGATTCTTTTCATTTATTTTAAAATTAATTCAGCGGTAACATTCAAGTTGTTATAGTATACATTATAAAGCAACATAATTTATTCACAATTCAATTTTATTTTATGGCTTACGTTAGACAAAAAATTTCATCAAAGTAGCCTGATATTGCTGAAATTTTACACAAAAAAGTATATTTCACATTGGCTTTACTTACCTTTTTCCTAAATTTTTCTTGAGATTTCAGAAAATATATAAAAAGGCAGTTCATACATAATTGTTTGATATTTGCTTATAAATCTTGCACATATCCCTAGATATTTTAATCGTTTTATAGCACATATATTACTCACTAAAGTGGGGTCCCAGAAAATGTCTCTAAGTAAAATAATAGAAATTAGATTTAAAAAATATAAAAAGTATTAAATAAATTTGAAGTGATCAATGAAACAAACATTTCCGAAAATATATATTCAAGATAAGATTACAGGTATGCCTTATAATATAAATTCACCTAGCTATTTCTTTCTTGATCTTCTTTGATCCCTATAACGGAATAAGTGTCACAATTATCTCATAGTCAAAGTCTGCTGTGGCTGGAACTATTTTTCATACCACATCTAAAAATTTATAAAAAATTATCACAGTTTAAAAATGTTTAATAAGATTTGATATCATTTATGTCACTAAAAATAATGTTAAAAGTTGAGTATTGGTAGTGGTAATTTCAAGTTCAACCACACACTCGTTTTGTTATTAAAGTCAAAAACCGCTGCCCAAGGAATCACTACGTCCACATACAGATTTTCTATCCAAGTCTCTCATAACGAAAAAATTTTATATGTGGAAATAATTGTTTATAGAACTTTAATAGTATAATATTTGAAATCGTCTACCCCAAAAACCCATAAAACGATATCCCACACAGTAGTGGGGTGTGGGTGGTGATAGGGGGGTAGTAGTGGGGGTGGATGAAGTAAAAAAATATTTTGTGACTTTTGGTTCTTGTACACACACTAAATCACAATTTTATTTTCATCTCCTTTAATAATGGGGTAGGGGTGGTAATGGGGGTGGCTAATGCCAAACATTTTTTTTAAACATTAGCTTCTCTTGTATCACTAAATAACAATTTTATGGACTCTTACCTGCTTACCCCCAATCTACCCCCTATTTACCACATTTTACCCCTCTTTATCTCCCTTCCCATTAAAGTATATACGTGTACCAAATTTCAAGTCAATATCTTAAACGATTCCAGAGTAAACGTGGGCACAAGAAAAGTTACAGACCGACAGACAGAATTTTTTTTTTCGCTCAAATTTAAAATCTCGACGTGTCATGACATCCTAAGCCTATCTGAACAATAAAAATGTTCAAAAATTTTTTTGTTGTTACCATACTTCCACTGGATGTGGAAGTAATTAAATTTAACTTTAATAGTTTACATCTTTAGAACAACTTCATTGACACTATTGAAAAAATAAAAAAAAAAGGATGACGATTGAAAATAAACTACTATTTTGTAAAACATGAATTAGCAATAAAGATACGAATTCAGAATTTGATTCTAGCAGGGCATACAGAATACGGTTCTAAAATTATTTGAACTTTGTATCACTCTTGATTCGTGGACACCATTTGAATTCTATCTCTAGCAAAATAATAAAGTTTCGATGAGACTTAAAATAAGACACTAAGTATACACTAAATTAAAAATTAAGCAAAAAAAAACTGAAGGTGAAGTTTCTCATTACCGAAACGAGTATTTCAATATGAAACAATAAAGAATATATTTTTTTTATAGAGCCTTATTATAGCTACAGAAAAAATTGGTAAAAACAGCAGTTTGCACAAAATTCAAATGCAAAATGTCTAAGATTTTAGAACTTATATAAACTTACCATCTTTTCTCTCATTATACTGCCACTGCCAGAAGCCCCACGAACGAACATAGTTTTAATTGTCTATTATAACCTTCTAAAATAGAAACAAATGTATAAGTACCTAAATTATTCCAGTTAAATAGAGAGGATTAGAGGAAAAAAACTGATACCTAAAGTTTTGAAACTTGGCAGAGATGTTCATTAAGGCCCACACTGTTTAAACATACTTAAAGTCGTCAACTCTATCTCTTACGCTCGCGCCGCCATCTTGAAAAAATTGTGCTCAGATTAAGTTTTTTTTCTTATATCTCGCTAACCATTAGAGATATCGAAATTAAGTCTCCAATAAAAAGTAAAGCTTATAAAATTATCTATAAAAAATGTAATATAATATTTTCCCGTATCTATTATTATCATCTTCTAAAATAGGAAATTACATTTGATCAACACATTTCTAAACCGGAAATCACTCGTAAAAAAAAATTCATATTATTATGTTAATTCTAGAATTCCCAATAACTTTAAAATACCTGTCGAATATATCTGTTTGTCAGTCTGTCAGTTTGTCCATCTGTCTCTCTGTACGACACTTTTTGTGAGTATGATAATTTAAAAGAGAAGAGTCCAATTTTATTGAAACTTGAACAGTAAGTTAGTGTTAACTAAAGGAAGAACTCTATTGATTTTGAAAAAAAAATAGATTAGTAAATATAAAGGTTATAAAACATTTTATGAAAAAAAGGCATGTGAAGAGTGTTGTAATACCTTTGATAAGATGCTAAAAATACAGAGATACTGCACAGTACACTGACCAACGTTTCGATAATCAAGATGGTATCATCGGGAGATCATTAAAATTGCAAGTATGTCACTTAAACCTACAATCATAACATACTTATTCATCGATTTTTTTTAAACGCTGGGGTTCTTATAGCTAACACTAATGTATTGTCCAAATTTCAATAAAATCAGACTTTTTTTTTAAGTTATTTAGCTTACAAGAGACATGACGGATGGAGAGGCAGACGGACAGACGAACGGACTGACAGAAAAGACATTTTGAAAGTTGTCCCGTATTTTATGACAATACAGTGATATATTTTTTATTATATACGAGTGATATGTTCACAATTGTTGAAACGTGTCGATGAAATGCATATAACACTTTTTGTACAGAATTTTATAAGCTTTATTTCTGCTCCAAGATGGTGGCTCAAGCGCAACAGTTTGGGCTTGGGACTTTTAGTATGTTTAATAGTAGGTAAGCCTAAATGAACATATTTGCCAAATTTAAACACTTTATCAGTTTTTTTCGTCAAACGTCGAAATTTGTTCTAATTTGACTGGGGTATTTATACTATAGATATAATTAGACAATCCTCGGATTCGGGTACTAAAATAATATGCTAGAGCAAAATAAAATGATGGGTGATAATTAAAGCAAATACCATACAATATGACTGCATTTTGTCGTCAATTGGTAAGAAAATAATTATCAGTAGGTATTTAAATAAAAAATAACCTAAATATGCTCTCCATATATTTATATTTTATTTATCTCTCTTTTATACTGTTTTTATAAATATAATGAAATTTAAATATAAAAGTGTACCTATATTTTACCAATTAATTGATAGCACACAAAAGGTACCTAATAATCTCGTCGAATATCAAATGGGGCACGCCGCTTGGATGACATGGAGACAACACTGTACCTATTCCTATACCTAATGTGGTACAAAAACTAAATTATGAATTCGAAAGTATTCTGTAATTGAAAAATAAATAACCAGTGTTAACCAATATATTATGTTAAATGATAAATTAGCTTTTTTCCCTTGAATTTTAATAATGTCATTCGATATGTCACCAAACATGAAAATTACAGGCAAGGTATAAAATAAGAAAACAACATTTCATAGTAACAATGTAGCTAATACAAGTAGGTACTTACCTTTACGTAAAAATGTGTTGATATTTAGCAAACAAAAACCAAAAACATTAAAACTAAAGTTTATTGACGTCAACGTCGTTAATAGAACACAGACAAGTGTAAACTGGAGATGACAGATGTCTGGAGAGTAGTACTAGACTAGTGGCGCTGCCGGCGGTGGTCGCTATTTAGTAAGAGATGGCGACCCAAAGTGAGTGGTGGCTCAGTTAGTTACATCCACGTTTTAAAATGTATCATTAAAATGATGTGGTGTTTGTGGACATCCCAATCTCCACTAACATGGGAGTGGTTATAATGTGAACGTTCTGAAACGGTCCAAAGAGTGTCATCACGGTGATGTGATGCTTTGCCATTTACAAAATCCACTAAAATGTGAGTGGCTATAATGTGGATGTGGCAGAGTGTGTTTACTGGGTATATTTGCTTTCTTCTGTCTTATTTTGTTTTTGTTTTTTTTTTTTTTGATGCATGAATGAAAAACACTTTAAATTGTATTGTGGTTACTCTTTACCGTTCACCATGTGGTGATATAAATATTTTCAAAGACAATTTATATCATGCTCTTCAAATTTTGTGTGAAACATATAAGAACAGTAGATTGCTGATAGGTGGTGATTTTAACGTAAACTTTCAAGGTGATTCAAAAATCTCTAAAGATATTATTGATATATTCCAGGCTTCCGGTTTAGAAAAATGTATTTCTGAGCCCACCAGAGTTCATAAAAATTCTCATACATGCATTGACAATATTTTTGTAAATTTTGAAATTATAGATGCCGTTGTTTTAGATTATCACCTTTCTGATCACAAAGCTCAAATAGTTAAATTTATTGATGCATCAAAAAAAAAAGAAAGCCCTTTGTACAAAACTATATTAAACAAAAGCTCTGAAAACAAAATAAAATTTTCTAATTACTTAATTTCTGAAGACTGGGAAGAATTATATAATGAAAGTACTCCAGATAAAGCTGTTGACATTTTTTTATAATACAATAAATTATCATAATTTATCCTTTCCTCCAATATCTGTTAAAATCAAATCAAATTACACTAACAATACAGCCTTTTTACACCCAGAAGTGGTATCAAAAAAAGAAGATATTGATCGGCTCAGTAATATCATAAAACTACTCCTCAGTGAAAAAATAAGCGCAAAAATGAAACAAAAAAAATATGAGTACGAACAACTTATCATTAAATTAAGAAAAGATCAAGTAAATAAAGAAATATTAGATTCAAATAACAGACAAAAGGAACATTATCAATAAAAATACCGGTAAAAACAACAATAAAAAGGAAGCAATGTCAATATCTCCTGATGAATACAATTGTCTTTTTTGCCCAAATTGCAGATAAACTAATAAATCAAATACCTAATTTAAATTCTACACACATGGAATATTTACATAATAATGCTAAAATAAGTGATTTATTAATTTTTCTTTACCCCGCTGGAGAATTAGAAGTGCAAAATGTTTTAAGATCTCTAAAGAATTCTCAAGCTACTGACCCGTACAATCACACAATTGACATGTACAAAGAAAACTTAATATCTTTATCTACCCCACTAACCCATATTATTAACCTTATACTTGAGACGGGCGTATTTCCAAAAAAATTAAAAAGAGCAAAAATTATTCCTTTGTTAAAATCAGGAGATGTTGAGGATTTATCCAATTATAGACCAATAGCGTTACTACCCATTTTAGCTAAAATATATGAAAAAATTATAGCTATTAGAATAATAAATTATTTTGAATCTTTTAATATTTTTACAAACAGGCAATTTGGGTTCAGGAAAGGTAAAAATACGTCAATGGCAGTGCTAGAACTAGTAAATTTTATTAGTGAGAGCTTTGAAAACGGGAACTCCACACTGGCACTTTTTCTAGATCAGAGTAAAGCATTTGATTGCGTTTCTAAAGAGATTCTACTTAATAAGCTAGAATTTTACGGTTTCAGAGGTGTAATACTTAAACTTATGAATTTTTACTTATCAGATAGATATCAGTGTGTATTTTGTAAAGATAAACTTAGCAACATGCTGCCAGTACAACATGGTGTTCCGCAAGGTAGTGTATTGGGGCCGCTACTATTTTTAATCTACGTAAATGACTTACCTGACGTCATGTCAACGTTTACGGTTCTTTTTGCAGACGATACTTCTTTTGCGAGACAGGTGAAGGATGCTGGCAGTAATGTTGCCGACATTGCAAATGACATTATAATTAGAGCCTCTGACTGGTTTAATGCAAACCAGTTATGCTTAAATACAAATAAAACAAACTCATTACTTTTCTTTACGAAGAATAATACATCTGAGACCGTAAAATTTTTAGGTTTGACCTTGGATAATAAGTTGTCTTGGCATTCCCACATCAACAACTTAACTACGAAATTATCTAAAAAAATATACGCAAGTAGACAGATTAAAAACAGGTCAAATCTGGATGCTGCACTCATGGCTTATCATGCGCTATTCCACAGTACTATGATATATGGTTTAATCAACTGGGGTACATCCAACCAAATTTCAGATGTTTTTATTGTACAAAAAAGAGCCACAAGAGCTTTAGCGGGCGTGAATAAACTTGAAAGTTTATTCCATGGTTTATTAAATTTAATATAATGACTTTACCATCAGAAGTAATCTACTGTCACTTAATTCATATAAAGGCACATTTGAGCGAATACGAAAAGAATGGTGAAACTCACAGTTACAATACCCGTAATTGGGATAAAATACAAACACCGCGCCAGAGACTGACTTACACAAAAAGAATTAATTTTGGAATTGAATTATTTAATTCACTTCCAAATACTGTTAAGGAATTGCCCATTAGACAGTTTGAAATAAAATTAAAACTGCATCTTTTAGCCAATGCTTACTATAATCTAACAGATTTTAATTATATATAAATTTGTGTTATTATATGATATTTATGTTGTTTGTTATGGTGTTGACTAGATTCACATCATATCCAATGTTTGTTATATACTTGTGTTTTATGTATGTATATGTTAATTATTTATATGTTATGGGCTCTCTATATTAGGACTCTATCCTAATGTCATATGATATATTTTAGTCTTATGTGTTTTTTATTTATATTTTTTGTACTATTTTTATTTCACTTGTCAAAACACTACGGTGTTACTGTTTGATTAATAAAATTATTATTATTATTATTATTATTATTTTTTTTTTTTTTTTTTTTTCCCAATCCAGTCGCCCTTCTCTCTGCCTCCGATACCAGAGAGGGTACGCTGGTAATACCAGTGACCACTCCCTACGCCGTAGAGTTAGTGATCACTGGGTCCGCGAATCGTGTGCTCTGAGCAGGCGTAACGAACCAAGGATAGCGGCCTTCTGCATTCTTCCGGCTAAGATTTCTGCCGACTCTCGGCATGCCGGTATCGTCTTCAATTCCGAAAGCAGTGTACGCCTCACCCCACCTAGGCATCCTATGATAAGAACCACTAGTTTAACAGTGTGGTCCGGATAGAGTCTACGGAGTTCGAAGAGAAGATCTCGATATTTAGTCCGTTTTTCCTCCTCTTTTAGAACAATGTTTGTTTCCCCTGGGGCGGAGAATTCAATAACAAACATTGTCCTGAGTTGGTGGTCGAGGAGGACTACATCAGGTTTATTGGCCTGTATTTGCCTAAGGGTGGGAAACGAGTAGTTCCAATAAATTAGACACCGCTCATTCCCCACTACGGACTCAATATCTCCCGGAGCGTAAGGCAGCACTGGTGTCTCGTCTATCCCATATGTGTGCCGCAGATGATAGTACAGCACACGTAATGCTCCATCATGTCTGTGAATATAGGCCGAGACAGCGTATGTCGGACATGCCGACAACAGGTGCATAAGTGTCTCCGGCGCTCTTCGGCAGGCCCTGCAGTTTACGTCAGGGACCTCTATACCCAAGACATGACTTCGATAGACGAGTGTGTTAAAGACACCATCCTGGCAAGCCATAATGAACCCTTCGGTCTCAGACTTCAGCCCAGCTGACCTTAGGAAAGCAAAGGTCAGCTTCTCAGATAAGCCCATCTCTTCAATGTTCTTGTAGAAGACTCCATGCAAGGGCTTATCTTTATGCAGTTGCAGAAATTTCCTTTGCTCTGCTGCTTTTGTATAGGCTTTCAGCTGGGCGGGTTCCAGCTCGGTGACAGAGCTCGGGTTTACCCGCCCAGTATCGAAGTCGAGACCAAGTTCACCGGCTGCTCTTTGTGCTGCCTTAAATAAGAACGCTCCTATCCCTGCATTTTCGTGGTCGCGAACCATGCAGAGAAGGGGATCCGAACTCTTGATGATCTTGCAAGCTCCATCCAGAGCCGACCTGCTATGTAGATACTCCAAACTCAAGAGTCCGCGGCCTCCCTGTTGTCGTGAGAGGTATAATCGCGGAACGGACGATTTTGGATGCAAGCTTCTGTTGAGATGCATCATCTTTCGGGTTCCTACATCGAGTTGGCGCAGCTCGCCTTGTGTCCACTTCACTACCCCAAAGGAGTGTAGGAGGATTGGAACGGCAAGCATGTTAGTTGCAGACACCTTATTCTTCCCCGACAGCTCTGAAGACCAGATCTGCCGGAGGAGGTGCTGATACTTGCCGCGGAGAGCGTTTTTCACTGTTGACACTTCTTGGGTGGAGCGTTGCTCAACACCCAAGTAGGTGTACGACTCTCCGGCATCTAGGTGGTGCAAGATGCTTCCATCTACAAGCTGCGCGTCATCTCCGTAGTCACCGCATCGCCCTCTCTTGAGATGAACCAGTGCACATTTGTCCAAGCCGAACTCCATTCCGACAGCCTGAGTGTACTCATGTACCACCCTGAGAGATTGACGTAAATCCCTCTCGCTGGAGGCATAAAGTTTAAGGTCATCCATGTAAAATAGATGGGTGACCTTATGCCTCCTATCTCCTGGGGTACCGCAATTGTAACCACGGGTTTTGCGAAGTTCAACGGATAACGGCAGTAGCGAAATGCAAAATAGAAGGGGACTAAGGGAGTCTCCCTGAAACACACCCCTCTTAAAGATAACCGGCTCTGTTTGGACTCTGACATTACCAGATGTTATAGCAAAGCGAGTCCTCCAGAGCGGCATGAGTTGTTCTATGCATCTCACTACGGGACCGGGCACCGCAAGACATTGGAGCAAGTGAACAATTAGCTCGTGAGATGTCATGTCAAATGCCTTGCGGTAATCGATCCAGGCCATGGAAAGGTTCCGCTTATACTGCACGGAGTCCTGCGTGACACATCTGTCAATAAGCAGGTTCTCCTTGCAGCCAGCGACACCTTTCTTAGACCCACGTTGCTCGTATATCCGTTCGTAAACCGGGCCGCTTGCTTGGAGTACCCGCATGTACAAGATACGGGTGAATATCTTGTAACATGCGTTTAAACAGGTTATCGGTCTGTAGTTCGCTGGATCTGCCAAATCTCCGTTCTTAGGGAGTAGCACGGTTCGCCCCTCGATAATCCAGGAAGGAATTTGCTGCTCTCCATTTAGCCACGAGGTGAAGATTCTGGCTAAATGGCGGTGGGTGCTCGGAAGTTTTTTCCACCAAAAGTTGTTGATTCCATCTGGTCCAGGAGCAGCAAAGTTCTTGGAGCCTTCAAGGGCTCTTCGAACCTCTTCCGTTGTTATCGGTTGGCACACTGCTTGAGGCTGCTGAAGCCCTTGGCAAAAGGCTTCAAAGTGTGCCAGGGCTGGAGTATCTCGGTTCAGTGGACGCTTTTGTTCGTAAAGCGTCTTCCAGAAGTCTTCCACCTGATCTACAGTCGGCGGATTCTCAACAATACGCTCAGGCGGTTGGAACAGGCGAGATGGCTTCTTGCGGAAAAGGTTATTTTCCGCTACTGCCCTCGCCCGCCTTGCTAGCGACTTTTTGCAAGCCACTAGCATCCGTATTCTGTCGAGACAATGTTGCTTGGTGGTAAGCAGCACTGCCACGTTAAGCGTGTGATGGACTCGCCTTATGTTGGCGGCGATTCGCCGCACTTTTGGCGTGAAAGGCCTGTTCTCCGCCATGTAATCCATCACACACTGAATACGGGAAGCATATTGTCTCGCCGACCGGATCTTGGCTTCCATCTTTCTTATACGCCGCTCAGCTCTCTCCTGCGGGGAAGCAGTATTATCCTGCCTCACCACCGGGGAGAGCCGCATCGCGGCGTCGTAGACGGCACAATTAATGTGCCAGATATCAGCCCCTTCCGGAATAGCTTCACTGAGTTCTGCGTCCACTCTGACCAGATCTTGTGGTCGAGGGGGCTTTTGATGGTGCAGCCCCCTTCTGGTTCTGATGCCCTCTGGTATGGGTGGAACATCTAAAACCATCTCCTCGACCGGTTGATCGGGCGGTCTGTCGACTACCTCTTCAACGGGCCTCAAAGCGGTTCTGATGTAGCCTCTGCTTCGGAGATGAGATACATAGTCACGAAGGTTTTGTTTCGTGAAAGCGCGATGTTCTGGGTGGATATCACACCACAGAACATGCATCCGCGCCATGTTTCCCCTCCGTGCAGGCTCACTGCTTTCGTAGCACTGCATCAGGTTGTCCCTCAGCTCGTCCGTCCACTCAAAGCGTCCATATGCGTCGCGGTTATCGTCATCGGGCAGTCCGTCCTGTATTATTATTATTATTATTATTATTATATAAATTAAATGAAATTTGAGCTCTACTAGGAATGCAATGTGAGGTAGGTAGGTGGGTATAAATCATTGGAGCAGAAAAAAATATCGTATAGCTTCTTTCTAAAGAACATATAGATGACGTCGAGGACAACGCCTAATGTCTGGTTTACCTACTGGGATATGCAGAGATTAAGATGGAATTGAAGCTCTTTACTTTGTTGATACTAATTAACTTAGTTTAAACTGTCATTCAATACGAGAATCTTTACTAAGCATCAATCATCTTGCATTATATACTTTTTATCTCTTTTTGATGTAGCATGTATTTGTTTTATATACCTACCATAATGTTCAAAATAGCACCCTATAGTACTTTTTAAATAGTGATACTAGAGAACTGGATTCTTGGATTAAATATATGAATATAAATTCCTCATAAATTGTCCAGAAAAATTGATACTTAGGAAATAACTGGAGGAGACATCAACTTTTATTTTTAAGTAGAATACCTCTGAACATTTTTTAGAAACTTAGATAGTTTTATATTTTAAATATAACCATTTTTTACAAAATAGGGTATCCTACTTAAAAATAAAACTTGGTGTCAACTTCGGTAATTTTCTAAAGAAATATATTTTTCTTCAAGCGTATTAAAATGTTTAAATTATGTCACCAAAGACAGAAGTAGAAGTAGGACATTGTTTTACTAGTAACAAAATGTTAGTACCAAACGCCACCGTAGTGGACATTGTTTTACTAGTAACATAATATTAGTTCCGAAAGCGCCGCCGTAGTGGGTATTGTTTTATTAGTAACATAATGTTAATAAATACCGAAAGCCACCGGTAGCGCGCTACCCACTAGCCACTTGTCATATTGTGTCAACATGTAAGACTGTAGTTTGAATATTTGTACATTTATGATAAATAAATGAATGTTTGCATTTTAATACGCTTGAAGAAAAAATAGTATATATTACACGGAGTAGAACGCCTTTTTTGTGTTTCGCCCAGTTTGCGGCTTCGGCTTCGCCTCAGCCGCAAATCCTGGGCTCAACACAAAAAAAGAGAGCGTTCTACTCCTAGTAATATAACATACTATTTTCTGTATAACTTATAAGAAACACATGCTACATCATAAAGATATAAAATTAGTTACGTATGCTTTACATAGCATAAGGTCATTATTAAGTGGTCGAAGATACATATACGCTACGTCATATGTTCCGTACCGTGAGGTCACAGTGCTACTTCTTCACTATGTAAAAACCGCTGCCCAAAGGATCACTACTTCCACATCCAGATTTTTTATCCAAGTCACTCACAACGAAAAAATTTTCTATGTGGAAATAATTGTTTATGGAACTTTAATAATATAATATTTGAAATCATCTACCCCAAAAACCCATAAAACGATACCCCACATCGGTAGCGGGGTGGGGGTGGTAGTGGTGATAGGATGTGGTAGTGGGGGTGAATGAAGTAAAAAAACATTTTGAGGTTTCTGGTTCTTGTACACACACTAAATCACATTTTTTTTCATCCCCTTTAATAAAGGGGTGGGGGTGGTAATGGGGGTGGCTAATGCCAAAATTTTTTTTTAGACCTTAGCTTCTCTTGTATATGCTAAATACCAATTTTATGGACTCTTACCTGCTTGATTTACCTATTTTCCCCAAATTTACCCCCATTTACCCCCCAACCCTTCGACGGAACAAAATGAAAATATAATCTAGTTCTAAATCTCGTTAAAATACATATGTGTACCAAATTTCAAGTCAATATCTCAAACGGTTCCAGAGTAAACGTGCGCACAAAATAAGTTACAGACAGACAGACCGACAGGCAGACAGACCGACAGATAGACAGACCGACAGACAGACAGACCGACAGACAGACAGACCGACAGACAGAAATTTTTTTTCGCTCAAAATTAAAATCTCGACGTTTTGTGACATTCTAAGCCTATTTGAACAATAAAAATTTTAAAAAAATTTTGTCGTTACTATACTTCCACTGGATGTGGAAGTAAAATTATATGCACATGTTGCTGACATTTCGCAGAGTATGCACATATGATTATGCGTCACATTTTACATATACGCTACATATCATATGTTCCGTACCGTGAGGTCACAGTGCTACCTCTTCACTATGTTAAAATCATATGCACATGTTGCTGACATTTCGCAGAGTATTTACATATGATTATGCGTCACATTTTACACCGCACGTTACTTCTGCGAAACTTAGTTTACGTATACGCTATATATTTATGTTTGCTGGGATTTGCCGAATATATTTAAATGATCAACTGTTTCTGTACATTAATAATGCAAAAGTTAAAGAAATTACATACTTAGGAATTATTTTAGATCGATAGTGGACGTTTTTAAAACATATTGATTATTTATGTAAGAAAATTGGTAAAAACCAACTAGTTGGGTTGGATTTCAGTGGAACAAAGTATTGAAACAGCAAATTTTACTTTAATATATAAAATCGAGAAAATCTAATACCTACCTACCTTAAACCCTTCTTAGTTAAAAGATCTAAACAATTATTTGGCCTGCTGAAAATTGCAACATGAATACAAAATTATCATTCTTAAAAAAATCAACTGTTATAGTCGAGTAAACTCTAAGCTAACGCGTCCAAAGGTCGCTTCATCATATAAACTGAGATAATAAGACATACGCAACTAGTTCATCTCTATCCCACTGCGATAGCTTTATGCGCATCGCATATCAAATCGTACGTCGTGTTACCAACTCATACATACGGCACCTTAGAGTTTACCGGACTATAGCGATGGCCTATCCGTATTCAATGCTTTGCCCACGAAAATCAAATCTTTTAGTAATTTAAAACTGTTTACTAAAATGTTACTAAATTATATATAGACGACAGAGAACAAAATAATAAATGTCTATGTACAAATATATGTTGTTTTTGAAAATACCTTATGCTAAATAAACTTTATTCAGTTCTATTCTAAATATATATTCACCTACGACATTAGAGTAAAATATATACCAATTCATAACAATGTACGGATTGGTATTTGCTTGTCAGTGTCCGCCATGCATGCTTTAACTGGATGTAACACGACTAGTGCTTTATACGGGATTAGAAAAAAGAATTATATATACCTTTTTAAAACAAAATAAAAGCACACTTGAATTTGATAAATTTGCGACAGCCTTCATAGACAATGCCGTCAAAATTGCTCGTAGATATGTTACGTTGCTATACAAATCAAAAACTTGTAGAGATGTAGATGATTTAAGGTATAATCTTCTTCAAAATACGACCATTGCTAATTTTCCACCAATTGAAGATTCCTTTATACATCACGTAAAACGTTTCTTATTACAAGTAACAGTTTGGTGTTATAGTCATGACTCATCGTATAGTGCAAATCCTATTGGAATGGGATGGTCCTTTGATGGAAATTATATTTTACCAGTAATGTCTATTTGGACACAGGGCATAAGGAAGTACGCGAACTTACCTATATTATAAGGACAAGGATGCATGTGATACTTTAAAATGTGAGTGTTTTAAGGCTGGTTTAAAATGTATTGATATATGCAAATGTCCCTTATTTTGAAACAATATGGAATTGAAGTTTTATACGCATCTAGCAGCGAAGATGAATTTTAAACTGTACCTATGTTATATCTTTAGGCATGGTTACACAGAGCAAATCTAGTTATTCCGTTCTATTATTTGTCATACTGTGAAATTTTTCAGCACATATGAATATATTTTACTCTAATGTCGTAGGTGAATATATATTTGCTCCCCCTGAAAATATTTTTGTGGACGTTCATGCTTGCAGCCTAATATTTGTTGACACCTTCTGTTCTTTTATTACGTATGTGTATATTGCAAGAGATTTAGTGATGGCTTTCCTTGTCATCTGACTGTTTGACATTATTTCACATTAAAATATTATTAGAAATAAACAATTTCAACTTGAATGGACAAAATAGAGCAATAATGGCTGTCTATGCAACTTTCGCTGTTTGATGCTTTTACTATTCGAAAATTTTCATTACACAATATATATATATATATGGAATAATAATTCTAAAAATGTAAACTCGCTTCTAAGTTTTGTTTCATACAATAACTTGTGTTTTTAACAAGAAATTTTCGTTTATTTTGTCACTGGCAATTTATTATTAACAGTGTTTATATGTTTAAAAATCATGAGATAAAACATTTTACTTTACATACCTAATTTTAATTGTTCATTATTACAGCTCAAAACCCTACAACATGAGTTAACGGCATATTTTCCCTTCCATGCCCGTATGCAAATCAGCAATAAGGTCGATTTCGAGCGCACACGGCCACGCATTCATAACACTGCGCACCGACTTAATTTTGGTACGCAGAAATCCGTGACATTGCGTTACAATTTATACTATTATTATTACAAAATGAAATACGTAGCTCCATGTATTTGTACTTAAATTAAAGCTAAGAGAATAACAGTTTCTATTTTCTATGTATGTATCAGAATTTTGGTAAGCGTGAAATCAAAAGTTATGGCCAATAGAAATTTGGACTTACCGTAGCACACACACTGTTACTCTCCCTTTGACTTACCGTGAATGATTATTTTTGCGATTTTTTTATAGTTTGTATATATGGACGAATTCAGCAAATAATTGTGAACATTTTGGCATAAAAAAATATCCCCTGTCATGTATTTTTATCGACTTCTTGAGTCATTTTTTCTTTTTTAAATTCAATATTATTGTTAGTTACTGCCAGAAATTAATAAGCAAAATAATGATTACTGTTTGGACACACAGCAGTAAGTGATAAAAAAACAAACAAAAAACAGATCAATTCTAAATTTAATGTATTACCAAAATAAAAAAGCCTTTTTGATTTAATTTAAACATTTGGTATTAGATAATTCAGTTACAATAACCATCATCCAAGCAAATACGCTAAAATGCTAATTTCACATCTCCCTTATTCTTTCACGAGTTCTTTCACTTACTGCTGTTCTCCTTCTCACGGCAGAACTGTTTCGATCTATACATATGGTAAAACGGTGATGGGATGGCACTAGTCAAGATCATTTCGCCTATTTTTTTCAAAAATCATCTTATAGTAAACTTATAGAGAATTTACGAGGAAAAGTTTATATAAAATACATTTACAACTCGAAGGTAAGCTTCATTAGAATATTTCAGTAAATAAATTATTAAATATTACATGAAAATTAATGATTTGTTCCTGTAAAGTTGCTCAGCTTTGTTATCAAAATTCATGAACCTTGCCAGTACCTTGCGATCTGACATTGCATTGCAATATTATTAGGCCATTGCATCAAAGTTAGAGGAAACTAAATATTAATTGCTAGAATGTCGTGGTTTCCAAGATAAGATTGCTAGAACATTGCCGAAATATTGCGTTGCCCAGTGGATATAGACAACATACTTTTAGCTATTTACTGCCTACTAAAAGTATCAAATATCAATTTTATTGTTTCGAAGAACACTATGAAAATAAAAAATGAACAGGGTTGTGTCATTTGGGATTAACAACAGCTACTCGCTGACACCCCGCCAGGCTAAATAAAGGCATTTATTATTATTATTATTATTATTATTATTATTATTATTTGAAATAAAAGAGTGACTGCTTTTTTTTTCTAAACCACAAAACAGTACCTACCTATTGCCAGTATAATTTTTGAAGTCGCACCAATATAAAATTTCTCAATTATATCAATTTTTGTGTGCTGATAAAAAATGAATCTAAATTCCAGTTCCCCATATATTTAGCATATTCCATCCTTTTTAGGCATCCATGTATAGGTACCCTGTGTGCATAATATAGGTACTTACTCAACTGATACGTTATAAGACAACTTATTATTATTTATAATAACGAAAGTAATGGGTCGAAATATTACAGTTTTATAAGTCAAAAGCAGTCGTCCTCAATGCAGGATGAGGGGCGTCCGAATATCCTTATAAGGCATCTGAAAGTGTTTTCAATCTCAAATGTGGGTTGACTAACATATGGTCAAAAGAAGTCTATCTGAATGTTTCATATAGTGTGCGTAAGAGCTGGTGCCATGCTGACATTTCTGATTATAATAAAAATTGCACAATAAGATTAAAGCCGAATAATAATAATTCACGTAACTTATGGCCTGGGCACTTGGCGTCTTACGATGAAATTTAAGAAAGTCACATGTTAAAGTTAAATAGAGTATTTTACGTGTGCAATCTTGTGCTCTTGCTCTTCAAGGTCAAGGTAATTGTTATATTTTCTAATGATGTCATCGATATAATAATCCTTGTTTTTGTTGATTCCTGTTTATATAAAAATTATCTTTGTAAGGCTATTAATCCAACGGAAGAAAAAATACGGCTTGCAGTGGGAAGTTACAAATATTTATATGTAGGTATGTTCTACAAACTTTTAATTAAAAATCGGTTTTGACAAAATCGATGTAATCAATTTGTAAAATTAAATATTAAAAGGATATGGCAGGTTAAGATAAGTGTCAGTGCCTTTGCAACCTTTTTGCATGTGGTTTCTTCAGTGATGTAGCTTTGAGTAAGATACTATCACAAAAAGTTTTAACCTCAAAAACTTCATAATATCTGGGAATTTTTTTTCTTCGAAAATCCTAAAACAATTTTTTTTTCTTAATCAAGTGAATGAATTTGGGTAATTCTGCATTGTAGCGGAACATCGGAATTTTTGCGAAATTTTTTCAGGACACACTAATTTTGGTCGTAGAATACGAATCTGAAGTCAGTTTTCGGTGCAAATGCATAGTTTTTCCACCATAACACTCACTCTCTTTTTGCGCGCAACAATTTTTTTCCCGAGAAGGGCAAGGAATATTTTAGGCGACCTTGACCTTGACCTCGCTCCACGTTCCCGTAAGATTGTAGGACTATTTGTTCTTTGCACAATATTTCATTAGGCACTTATACTTCCAATAGTATCTACTGCATGTCACAAAAAAAATGGCGAAATACGATAAGCGAATCTCGTAAACATTTACCAAAAATTGAATTTTGGAATGAGACTCTTGTTGAGGATTCATATACTTCTCCATTACTCTTGTTACATCCATCCTCGAACATACTATATATCCAGATTCCTATTCGATGTGAAATTTCGTATACACTGGCGAAACGAGGAATGTCATTGAAAATGTATTGTTAACTGAACACCAGTTTTTGGTACCTATTGGCTGAGATGATCATAAAAACGTGTATATTTAAATTATATTTGTTTGATCAAACATTTGTAGGTAATTAAATTAATTATCATATCACAAAAATGTTACCGTGATGTCATCGTTCGTCCGCAAAAATGCAAATACCATTTCAAAATCAGAGACAACAATCGCCTGCTGATTTAGGTGATATCTTAGACACAGCTCTAAAGTGAGGATACGCATGCGCATTAGTTTGACAGTTTGATGATTTTTCATTTTCTGGTTTCTAGAGTTTTGGTAAATAATAATTTACTTTTTATGGAAAAGCAATTTTTTTTTATGTGTTTGCTCTAAGGAACACTACATGGTGAACATGACATGAAAATCGGCCGAAATGGAGGGTTTTTAGTGTTTACAGTGACGGAGAGTGTTATGGTGGAAAATTTCAAAATTTTTTTTTGGAAAAACTATGCATTTGCACCGAAAACTGACTTCAGATTCGTGTTCTACGACCCCAAATTAGTGTGTCCTGAAAAAATTTCGCAAAAATTCCGATGTTCCGCTACAATGCAGAATTACCTGAATTTGTTTTGTATTTCACATATATTGTAAATCTGCTGAAGACAATTTATTTAGTTAAAAAGTGGTGGTGATCGCTAACGTGTAAGTACGTATTTAAATTTTTCAAAAAATTCAAAAGCATTAATTTTTGTTTTCCTCATGAAAAGATTTCCTGAAAATATCATTAATAAATTGTCTTGAGTAGATTTACAATATATGTGAAATACAAATAAATTGGTTCACTTGATTACGAAAAAATTTTTTTTTCGGATTTTCGAAAAAAAAAATTTTTCCCAGATACTATGAAGTTTTTGAGGTCAAAACTTGTTGTGGTAGTATCTTACGAAAAGACACATCACTGGAAGGAACCACACGCAAAAAGGTTTCAAAGGCACGGACAATTATCTTAACCTGCCATGGCCTTTGTTTTAATCATCATCAGTGATGATGAAGAGATGTTCTATTTTCGTAATTTCCATAGCGTTTAAATTTGAACTAATAAATTCAAGAAATTTGATGAAATAATAATTATATATATATATATATATATATATATATATATATATATATATATATATATATCCTATTTTATATATATATATATATATCAATTTATAATATAAATTGCTATGAATATATGATGGTTTCGAAAGTAAATTGCATAAAGTGTGATGCAATTATTAAAGAATCTGATAGCCATATAAAATGCTCTGGACAATGTAGTTCTTATTTTCATACTAAATGTATTAATGTGTCAAATAGAGATCTGCAAATTTTTGAGAATATCGGTGGAGCTAAATGGTTCTGTGAGCACTGTTTAAAATACTTAGATATTATTCTAAACATAAACAATCAACTAGAAAACTTTAAAAATCATGTAAATAAGGAACTAAATAACTTTAAAAATATTCTAAATATGCATAGTGGTTTAAAAGATGAAAGCAAATTAAATGAATCTAAAAGCTATGCGAATGTTGCGGCAAATGAAGTGGTAATTATTAAACCCAAAAATAAACAGGATTCCAAAAAAACAAAAGCAGTTATACAAAAAAATTTAAAACCCGCCACACTGGAAGTAGGAATAACTCAGTTAATGGATATTAAAGAAGGAGGTGTAGTAATAAAATGCAAGAGTAAAGAAGAACAAGAAAAAATTAAAAAAGCTGCTGAGAAGATATTGCCTAAAACGTATCAAGTTAATGCACCTGAATTAAAAAATCCCTGTGTATCAAAGTGGTGGACAATTTAAGTGTTGATGACGTAGTAAATAATATAAAAAAAACAAAACACATGTATCCTTCATAATGAGTCTGAAATCAAAGTTAAAGTTTAAAAAAAAAATGAAAACCAAATATATGGCCATAATTGAATGTGACCCAGTAACATACAGGAAGATATTAGAAGAAAAGTACCTATATATTGATTGGGCCAGATGCAGAGTTTTCGACCACGTCAATGTGTTCAGATGTTTTAAGTGTGGTGGTTTCAACCATAGCATGGAAAATTGTGATTGTGAAATTATATGTTTAAAATGTGCTTCTAACCATGATACTAAAGATTGTACGAGTGATTATGTAAAATGTGCAAATTGTATTGAGGCTAAAAACAAGTTACAGGTAGATATAGATATTAATCACTCCATATATGATATCACATGTTCAGTATATTTAAAACGCATTGAAAGTCAAAGAAAAAAAATTAAATATTTACCAAATGATTGTGGCCCATCCACTTCTTTTTTACTATCTCAAAAGTAAATTTGAATAATGTTTTGAAAATTTGTCATATAAATGTACAAGAATTACATAATAAACTTGATGAGATCGAATTTCTTTTGGCTCAATATGATCTGGATGTTTTATGTATATCAGAACATTGGTTTTTACATTCAGATGTAGAAAACATTTACTTGCCTGGTTATAAACTCATTTCGCACTGCTCTAGAACAGAACACATACACGGTGGCTCACTAATCTTAACGAAAGATAAAATGTTAGTTACAGATATAATTTTATAAATAATCAATCGGTACAATGTAACATTGAAATAAGTGGAGCCAATCTAGTTTTAAATGAAATAAATATGGCAATTATTGTGATATATAGACCACCTAGTGGTGATTTTCATATTTTTATAAGTAAATTGACAGAAATTCTAAAATTAGCTGAAAAAAAAGGGTATAGCCGGAAAAGTTAAGGAAATGTGCCCCCGCACTTACTGAGTTAAAATGGCTTCCAGGTGATGCAGTTTATAGAGTATATTACATGGTAAAAATTTTAACCCGCTACTACCCCTACGAAGGTGGAAAAAAAATAATATGTCTTTAATTATTATATTTTTTTTTTCGGTTTCTATGCAACCGATCGATTTGAAATTTGGCACGAGTATTGCTTGCGTGGAGATAACTTACTCCAAAAAATAAGGTCATTTTATGACCATTTTAACCATCGAGAAAAAAAATATAAATTTTTTTAGAGGACAAAAGGGTGGCTACCCTTCGTGGTACAATCACCATTCTATGATATATTATGTCTTGACACTTTGTGATTATCATACTAAATTGTCAGATTTTTTGCTGTGGTGGAACAATATGGAAAAAAATAAAATTGGGCAAAATAAAATATTTACACATGCCTCTTAGTTGTAACAGTTAATACTTATAGCCTTAGTAGGTATTGTTGCTTATCTACAACTGACCGCGGGTGCCAGTGCGATGTTGCCAAGTCTACTTTTTCCCCAGACGTACGGAAATTTGGCACAATCTGGCATTACCACTTCTGAAGATTCCAGGGTTCACCCCCAGGGGCGAAGTATTAACTCTCTAGAAGCTTGGGGAAATGTTTAGCAATTAATGATGTTCTTTGTAATTACTGTCGCATTACGACATCTGAAAAACGACATACTGAACCAGATGAAGAAAGTGAGGGAACGATCGAAGAAGACCAGCCCTTTGTGCCTTCGACATCTTCTAGCACTACAATTAGTGACTCTGATGAAATAATGGAACTACCATTGCAAAGACTCGTTGCTACACATAAATACTGTTGCATATGTGGTGATGGTAAAGCACTGACCGACTACTGTGAGACTACAGTGCTATCGAAACAAACAAATATACATCCCCGAGGCAAAGATTGC
This sequence comes from Rutpela maculata, assembly GCA_936432065.2. NCBI lineage: Eukaryota > Metazoa > Arthropoda > Insecta > Coleoptera > Cerambycidae > Rutpela > Rutpela maculata. The sequence continues at coordinate 117,381,997 of OW386287.2, read as the reverse complement.
TGTAAAATACATTTGATTTTTCCCCTCATTTTGGCCTTGGATGGGTTCCATCAGCCAGCTACGCAGATGGATAATTTTTTATCTCAGTAAACTTAAGTCGTCCTGATGGATCTCTGGGCGCGAAATGTGTCTATATTTGATTAAACATCTCTTTTATGAAGACGTTGCTCATCTGGAAACATATGCCAATTGTAGCTCGATTCCTAGATCGGATTTATGCATTCTATTAAATTCCTTAACCCGAATAACATAACAACTCTAAAAGGCTCTACAGAACACCGCAGTTTAACAGACTATCTTATTAGTTATGGTTATTAATTACAACCTTAATAATATACCATTGATACCATTCTGAAGATGGTCAGCTTCCTAGCAAGTTCGCTGCACGCTGGCACCATATCGAACAATTTAGTAATGTAGGAGGTCATTTTGTTATCATTATTACTACCTGTTTTCAGTTTTAATAGAAAAACAAGGACGGAAGAAGTTCTTGTACTTGAATTTTCCAACAGTGAGTTTAATTCGTAAATGGCATCTACCGTTAAGCCTGTAAACGTTAATAATTGCTTCGCTGATAAACCGCAGTGGTCTGCAGAGCCTTTTAGATTTGTTATTGGGGTTAAGGAATTCAATAGAATGCAAAAATCCGATCTAGGAATCGAGCTACAATTGGGATATGGTTCCAGATGAGTAATATCGTCTTCATAAAAGCGATGTATGTATTTTACAGCAACGACTGCCTCGGGGATATACATTTGTTTGGTTCAATAGCACTGTAGTCTCACATTAGTGGATATTACGGTCAGTTCTTTATAATCACCACATATGCAACAGTATTTATGTGTAGCAACAAGTCTTTGCAATGGTAGTTCCATTATTTCGTCAGAGTCACTAGTCATAGTGCTAGAAAATGTCGAAGGCACAAAAAGCTTCTTCGATCGTTCCCTCACTTTTTTCATCTGGTTCAGTATGTCGTTTTTTAGATGCCGCAATGCGACAGTAATTACAATGAACATCATTCGTTGCTAAACTTTTCCCCAAGGTCCTAGAGAGTTAATACTTCGACCCTGGGACCTCCAGAAGCGGTACTGCCAGATTGTGCCGAATTTCCGTACGTCTGTGGAAAAAGTAGACTTGGCAACATCGCACTGGCACCCGCGGTCGGTTGTAGATATGCAACAATATCCTGTAAGGCTATAAGTATTAACTGTTAGAACTAAGAGGCATGTGTAAATATTTTATTTTACCCAATTTTATTTTTTTCCATATTGTTCCACCACAGCAAAAAATCTGACAATTTAGTATGATAATCACGAAGTGTCAAGACATAATATATCATAGAATGGGGTGATTGTACCACGAAGGGTAGCCACTCTTTTGTCCTCTAAAAAAAATGTATATTTTTTTTCCGATGGTTAAAATGGTCATAAAATGACCTTATTTTTTGGAGTGAGTTATCTCCACGCAAGCAATACTCGTGTCAAATTTCAAATCGATCGGTTGCATAGAAACCGAAAAAAAAAAATATAATAATTAAAGACATATTATTTTTTTTCCACCATCGTAGGGGTAGTAGAGGGTTAAAATTTTTACCGTGTAATATACTCTATAAACTTCATCATCTGGAAGTCATTTTAACTAAGTGAGTGCGGGGGCACATTTCCCTAACTTTTCCGGCTATATCCTTTAGTAACATTATATTGTGTGGTGATCTTAATATAGATTATAGCAAGACAACGCTATACAAAAATATCTTGTGTGATGTCCTTAATTCTTTTCAACTAAATATAACAACAAACCAACATACACGCATATTTACAAACGTGAATGGTGATACAACCTCTAGTGCACTTGATTACATGATTACGAACTTACCCCTCGATCAGTACAAATGTGAAATTATAAATCCTCATATAGCTGATCACTTTGCACATATATCGTCATTTAGCTTACCAACAGTTTCTACATTAAATAGTCCAGTCAAAGAACATAATTTTGTCACCAGAAACTTAAGTCAATTAAATATTAATCAGTTGATTCATTACCTTAAAAAGATTAATTGGTCAAAGTTTTACGAACTTATTAATAAAAATGATATAAATAGTGCATGCCATGAATTCATGGAAAACATTAAGTGGTGTTTAGAAGCATGTTGTCCTTTCGTAACATATAATCTAAATTCTGTTGTTCGAAATAACTCGTGGTATAGTGAGGAGCTGAGAGAAATGAGTAATAACTTAAAAAAATTACACTGGAATGCTCTACATAGTAACCAACCTGAGATAAAAGACATATACCGCCAACATAAAAAAAGAGTATAAAAAACAAATTACAATAGCCAAACAAAAATATTTCAACAACCGGATTGACAAAGCAAACAAGACCACAGAAGCATGGTTGATAGTGAATGAGAAACTAGGTAGAATAAAAAAAAGGCAAGAAACAATCACATTAAGGGATAATGATCAGATAATTACCGATAACAACATAATTGCGGAAACATTTGCAATATTTTTTACTACAAGCTGCAGCACAGCATTATCAAGGCATTTTGGCCAGAACCTTTCATTACCATGCACAATTTCAGATTATGTAAATAACACTATGTCAATTAACCCCATTTCCAAAAATGATGTGTATAAGTTAGTCGCTAACCTAAAAAATAAAAATACTACGGGCAATGACGGAATAAATTCAAAAATTATAAAAATAATTTTCCCTTATATATCTTCTGCACTAACCAGCCTGATAAACGGCTCTGTTCAATCAGGTATTTTTCCTGAGATAATGAAAACGGCTTTAGTTATTCCTCTTCATAAAAAGGGTGATGTTCAAATACCTGACAACTATAGACAAATTTCATTACTGACAGAATTCTCTAAAATTTTAGAAAGAATAGTGTATAATTTAATAATTTCTTTCATAGAAGACCACAATTTATTAACAGAATCTCAACACGGTTTCAGATCTAACAAATCTGTGGAAACAGCCTCATACCATCTATAAAATTATGTGTACTCGGAACTTGATCAAGGTTATATCTTTGTTGTTCGATCTTACGAAAGCTTTCGATAGTGTTAATCCAGATTTTCTATTAAAAAAAATGTACAACCTTGGTATAAGAGGTATGATGTTAAATTGGATTAGTTCTTAATTGACTAATAGAAATTTGATTGTAAAAATAGGTCAGCAAACATCCAATCAAGCTGATGTTCTTCTAGGAGTTCCTCGGGGGGTCAGTGTTGGGACCATTATTATTTATGCTTTTTATTAATGACCTACGAACATATCAGTGTTGGAAAAGTTACAATGTTTGCAGATGATGTCTCAATCACTGTTTCAGCAGACACTTCAGAGGAACTCCAAACATTAGCTGAACATGTATGTGATGAATATAGTATATATTGTCAAAGAAATAAGGTTATACTAAATGAACGTAAAACAGTTTGTCTTAACTTTCATTTGAGAAGAGAACTGCCTGTAAATTTTAACATCCTTGCTATTCCGCTCTCTGTAAATACTAAACTTCTTGGAACATTAATTGACTCTGATCTGTCATTCCAGTAGCATATAAACCATGTTTGCAACCAGTTAAGCAAAGCTTACTTTGCTATATATCAGATTAAGCCATATTTAAATTTGCAAGGCATTTTAAATGTTTACTATGCTCTAGCTTATAGCCACATATCATATAACATTGCCACATGGGGTTCTGCAATGGAAAGTGAAAGGGTTTTTATCGCTCAAAAAAGAATCATTAGATTAATCTTTAATTTCGACTGGCTAGAAACTTGTAAATACACTTTTAAAAATAATAAAATTTTAACAGTGCCCTGTATATTTATTTTAAAATGTATCACCTTCACGAAAAGAAATATTGACACTTTCATTAAAGTTAATGAAGGACATGAGCATCACACGAGATATGGACACTACCTACAACTGCCTAAGCACAGAACTTCTGCAAATGAGAAATCGCCACATTATAAGTTTGTTTCTTTATATAATGCTCTACCGCCTGAATATAAAAATATAGAAAATTACAACCACTTCAAAAGAGCAGTTAAAACCTTCCTCCTTGAAGGAGCGTATTATTCCATAAATGAGTTTGTGAATAGGCAGTAATTGACAACGGACTTTGTTTTTATAACTCTAAGCAAGTTTTAATACTTTTTTCTTATAATTAATCGTATGTATGTGTGTATCTGTGTGTATATGGGTATATATATATATATATATATATATATATATATATATATATATATATATATATATATATATATATATATATATATATATATATATATATATATATATATATATATATATGCATTTGTATCGTGTCTGCTTCCTTACAAATTTGTGGCGCCCGCACCTCCACTAGAAATAATATAGATAGATTAGTTCTGTTTACATATACACAACCGCCAAATTTCACTTACCAAGGGCACGCGGAGAGGGGAAAGGATTTTTATCTTTTTTTACATACACTTTTTTGTTCATACGATTGGTATGTTTACACCTCGTTATATAAATAGTACCTCTCTGACTCAATGTATTTAAAACTGTTATATATAACGGTAGACTTTGCCTCCTTCGAGGTTGCCAGACTTCTATAGTGTAAAATGCTCTAGCGCTTGCGCAATTAGTTGCGCTATGCAATCGTGTGCGTTTGTTATTATGATGATTCATATTGTGTAAGTTATACTCTATCAGATTACATTGGTGTTTTACCCGATAATGTGCGATTATCTGTTTTAAAATGAACCGTTCACGCTAAATATCTATTGTAGAATAATATATGTAATTCAAAATATGTTCTTAAGGGAATTATTATTACTATTTAAAATGCTTTTCAAAAGACATCACTGAATCAGTTCAATTACTTCCACGTCCAGTGGAAGTATAGTAACGACAAAAAAATTTTAAAAAATTTTTATTTTCCAAATAGGCTTAAAATGTCATGAAACGTCGAGATTTTAAGTTTGAGCGAAAAAAAATTCTGTCTGTCTGTCTGTAACTTTTTTTGTGCGCGCGTTTACTCTGGAACCGTTTAAGATATTGACTTGAAATTTGGTACACATATGTACTTTAATGAGATCTAGAACTAGATTATATTTTCATCTTGTTCCGCCGAAGGGTTGGGGGTAAATTGGGGTAAATTTGGAGTAAATGGGTAAATCAAGCAGGTAAGAGTCCATGAAATTGGTATTTGGTATATACAAGAGAAGCTAAGGTTTCTAAAAAATTTTTGGCATTAGCCACCCTCATTACCACCCCCACTTCCTTATTAAAGGGGATGAAAAAAAATTGCGATTTAGTGTATGTACAGAAACCAGAAACCTCAAAATATTTTTTTACTTCATCCACCCCCCCCACTACCACCCCCCTATCACCACCCCCACCCCACTACCGATGTGGGGTATCGTTTTATGGATTTTTGGGGTTGAGGATTTCAAATATTATATTATTAAAGTTCCATAAACAATTATTTTCACATATAAAGTTTTTTCTTTGTGTGAGTGACTTGGATAGAGAATCTGGATGTGGAAGTAGTGATTCCTTGGGCAGCGGTTTTTTGTAACACAATTGTTACGTATTAGTCCACGTAAATTAGATATTTTAGAAGAAATAATTTATAAAGTAATAATATTTGGGATGCGTAATCTAGATAGGGTTCGAAATAGATACCCGAATAGTTCCCCACAATTTAGGGGTGAAACGTCCGTAATGATTATGAATAGAGCTGCTTCGGCCATATTACGGGGACTTAACGCTGGTTTTTCACTTTTATCTTGTAAACCGTTCTTCGAAAGAGAAAAAAGTATAGGAAATAAAAAAATCGTCATGTTAAATTCTGCATAAAAAATGTACTATTAAACTTGTAGCTTATCCTCACCTATTTCGCGCTAACAGCGTCCGAACAGAGGCGTAGTTTGGGGCGCAGAGGTAAAAATCCATCCTATTCCAAGTTTGACTCCGAATATCTTAAAACCGGTTACTTTAACGAGAAAAATGCTCAGGAATGAATTTATTGAGCAGAATTTTCTCTATTAGATGCATATATAGAGGGTTTTGTCGCAAGCAGTTTATGTATTTTCCCCTTCTTTGCAATTATATTAGAGGATAATCTGTACTGTTCACACAAAAGAAGATTTGGAGTCATATTTCAACTCTGAGCTTGCTTCAATTCCACTTCTTCTCTCCAATAAGAAAGGGTTAATGAGGAAAATTAAGAAATCATCTGTATGATATTTTCAATGCTGTACGAGAGAGGCCAATAGATTTTTCCGATTGCCAGTTCATTGTTGATGGCGGCAATTTGATTCATCGTGTAGTATGGCCGAAGCAGCTTTATTCGTAAACATTACGGCCAAAAAGTGACTGTAGTGTTTGACGGATATGCTGACTGCAGTATGAAGAGCATCGAAAGACAGCAGCGTCTTTTGAAACGCATTTCACCGGAAATTGTTTTTCATGAGAACACGCCACTGATTGAAACGCAAAATAAAATGATAAACAATCTCACAAAAAGGAACGGTTTATTTCGCAATTGGTGGAGAGATTTAAAAACGAGGGAATCAAAACAATTACTGCTGTAGACGACGTTGACGTACTCATAGTTCAAACCGCCTTAAACGAATCTCATGGAAACGATACAGTGGTCATCCTCGGACAAGATATTGATCTTCTCGCATTGATTATCGCTCTCGCACCTGAAGATAAAGATATCCGTTTCTTAAGAGAGGCTCAGAGATAAATAAAAAATAAAGATTACAGTTCTCGTGACTTGCAGTCCTCGGAAGTTTTAAAAAGCTGTATGGCCACACGTTCAGTGGATGCGATAACACTTCAGCTTTCTTTGGTAAAGGAATAGTGCAAACGGTGGAATGCGTCAATAAAAGAAAAGATCTCGAAGAGGTTGTCCGTATATTCAACAACCGTATCTCAACGAAAAAAGAAATTACATCTTTGAATCAAAGATTTATTATCTTCAATAAGTTAGTCCGCCAATCTAGTACTACCGGGATTCTACGAAGACTGCCAGCAACATCCGAGGCATTACGTCAACATTCTTACAGAGTATTTCTCCAAATTCATGTTTGACGAGGAGAAAACTTGGAACCAACGGAATGCAGAAAAGCAGAAAATAATATAAAATATTTCAAAGAGATGATATACTTAAAGAAGTAAAATGTTCAAAACTTAATCATTTTGGAGCAAAAATGTAAATATTTCCCTCCAGCAAGAGAAAAATTTTTGAAAAGCATTTGAGATGACTCCAACAAACTATCATTAATTAGTATAGCAAAATTTATGATTAACCAACAAATATATTCTAGAGTTTTGGTCTCGAATGCTTTTTAAAACATTTTTATTTCTTGCTACAGGGAAATATTTACATTTTTGCTCCAGAATAATCTAGGTTTTTAAAATATCTTTGGAAGGTGGAAGATTACACTGGTCAACATTCAGTTTGAAAAAATACACCGGACTCTACCTAGGTACCCAGGGGTTTTGGGGTCGCTGATTCCGTTGCCGAGGTCGGTTAAGCTCTATCACGTCAGGTTCAAGGTCAGTTGAAGGTCAACCTAAGAAAAGCTTTTTGAAAAAATCTAAAAAATTCACACATAGGCTCTTGGGGGGTCTCTGAGTCCGAATCCGATGTCGGTTGACCTTTATCACCTCATCATGTTCAAGGTCATTTGAAGGTTAAAGTAAGAATAGGAGGTGAAAAAAATTAGAAAAAATTTATACGAATGCTCACCTGCCTACTTATTGTCTGTTTATCTGTCTGCCCTTATACCTGCACACCTGTTTGTTTGCTTGTTAGTCTGTATTTATCATCCGCCTGCATTTTCTCTCTGTCCATCTATTTGACATCCTGCCTTTCTGTCAGTAATTCTGTCTGACTGAATGACTAAATGTTTCTATCTGACAGTCTGTCTGCCTCCTTGTCAGTTTGTCTGACTCAGGAAACCATTAAATTACTTTGACATTGACAGGATTGAGCTCAGGGCCGGTTTTAGGTAACCGGAGGCCCTAAGCTCTAGGTATGTTTTTCGTTGAAACTTTCTCTTCTAATAAAATAAACGTGCATATCTGCGTATGAAATCTGAGTTCTGAGGCCCCCTAAATGCGAGGCCCTAAGCTGGCGTTTACTCAGCTTATAGGCAAAACCAGCACTGATTGAGCTCCAAGTGAGTGAAGCCAACGCCCGTGGTACTCTTTACTTGCATGTTCGCTCTGCTTCTGCAACTATACCTAAAGGCCATCCTTTCACAGAAGAAAATAGGTAGGTGATTCATTGAGTTAAATATATTTGCACTGAGATAGCCGAAGAATCTTCATGTGCAGCTAAAGCTGGCGGACGAATTCCGGCTTGAAATGACCTCAGAATGACCTTGAAATGACCTCTGGATGCCTCTTTTTTTTAAGGGTAAGCGAACAATGGATTCGGACTCAGCGACCCGAAAAACCTGTGTGAATTTTTTCAGATTCTTTCAACCACCTTTTCTTACTTTAACCATCAAATGACCTTGAAACTGACGTGATAGAGGTCAACCGACATCGAATGCAGACTCAGCGACTCAAAAAACCTATATATAAGTTTTTTCAGATTTTTTGACAGCTTCTCCTCTGTTTTTCTCAAACTAACCTTGAAATGATCTCCGGATGCCTTTTAAGGGTAAACGAACACCGGATTTGGACTCACCGATCCCAAAAACCTATGCATGAATTTTTTCAGATTTTTTCAATAACCTTTTCTTAGTTTGACCTTCAAGTGACCTTGATACTGACGTGATAGAGGTCAACCGGCATCGGATACAGACTCAGCGACCCAAAAACCCTACATGTAAATTTTTTCAGATTTTTTAACAGCTTCCTCTCCGTTTTTCTCAAATTAACCTTGAAATGACCTCCGGATGCCTGTTAAGGGTAAGCGAACACCGAATTCGGACTCAGCGACCCCAAAAACCTATGTGTAAATTTTCTCAGATTTTTTCAATCACCTTTTCTTAGTTTGACCTTTAGATGTCCTTGAACCTGACGTGATAGAGCTTAACCGACCTCGGCATCGGAATCAGTGACTCCAAAAACCCCTGGGTACCTAGGTAGAGTCCTGTGTATTTTTTTAAACTAAATGTTGGCCTGTGTTATTATTATTCTTTTATTTTCTGCTTTTTAGACACCCCCCCCCCCCCCCGATAAAAGTCGTCTTCTAATTTTTTTTTTACTTTTACTATATAAGGCCAGCAGCAGTGACAAATAGTGGATTAAGGGCAACTAGTTACGTTAAGGAATGTTCGTGTCCTGTTAAATACCTTTTTTAATTTGCTCTAAGCTATAAAGAGGTACAAAAATATTTGTTTCTGAACAAAATAAACGTTTTTTTATTCCCAAATTGAAAAAATTTAAAAACCCATTGATCTCTAGAAAGTATTATTTCTGCGTATAAAAGTTATTTATATTTTTAGTAAGATAATTTTAGTTACCATATCTATAGATGTATTTAGGAATAGTATGCCTCTTTACTATGTTGCCAAGTTTAGGAGGCGATATCGCTACTTTATTGTAAGGAAGCATTTAATACCTATATACATCAAGTGTTTAAAACAGCAGCGCCACCTGGTAAAAAATGTAGTGGACTATGGTGTATGTTTACATATGTTTATAGGTATTTTCCGCCTCCAAAAAAAGTGTCGTTAAATGCTTCTATCTCTCTATTTCTTCCCTTTTTGTCATAATCTTATATGCGCACCAATAAAGCTGATCATTATTGATAATAATGAGTCATGAATTTACTAATTATCAAGACATTAGCGATGAAAACAACACAAAACGTCTCCGCCTCCGAAATCGGAGGCGAACGCGTAAAATCGGAGGCAAACACCACCTAACCATATAACATTCGGAGGTGTATGAGTACTAAATGCATGTATATATATATACATATATATATATATATATATATATATATATATATATATATATATATATATATATATACAAATATATATATATATGTTAGATCACGATTCACATGAGTGACTTTTTAAAAAGGATTTATTTATTTAATGGAGCCAACGTTGGCTCTTGGAGAAGGAATTAGAACAATAAATTAGAAGTGTTGCATTCTAACTGAGTTTAATAACTAACTTTACAAAGCATGTCTAGTCGTATTTATAACATACAGAACCTGAGTAAGCAAAATATAGAACAAAGGAAATGCAATTCGACAGTCAGCATAAAATGTGAGAAACAAAGGTGAAACATAATATCTTAATAAGAGAAGTCGTTATCATGTAATATGATATACCTGTGAAGGTTTGTTATGGCTAAGTCTTGGTAATAAGCACATAATTTTATATGACAACTTCCCCCTTAATAAAAAAGTTGATGTTAGGCAGCGACTTTTGAAAATTGTTAGAAGTTTAAATGAATATAATGCAAAATAAATTGAAAAAATGTTGAATGAATACAAAGCAAAATAATAAAATACATAAAAGTTAAAATTGGTAAATGATAATAATAATAAGCGAGTAGTACATTACATAAATGTGATAAGAATAAAATACAATGGTCTAAATTAATAGACAAGGGTAAAACTCCACATATGAAAGTCTATGTTAACTCGATGTCCTCTTCTTCTTGAGGTTTAATACCGGGTCGCTTTCTTGGAGGGATCAGTCTAGGAAATTTGGTAAAAACTCTGCTTCGCTCTGAAGGAGGTGAAGGAGGGTTGTCCGTTGAGGGTTGGATTCGCAATGCTCCACATCTTCTTCTTCTGCATTTACAGGTTATGTAAAGTAGAACTAATAGAATGATGAGAGTGATTATGAAATATGTGAACCAAGATATGTGTTTGGTCACAAAAGGTTCGTTTATGAGGTCATCCAGGTCTTTGGAATATTGGTCCAATTTGTTTTTAGCAATATCTAGGTCTCTACGTCGAGACTGTTTAATTTGAGAGGTTTTAGTTTTGGAATTTCGATTTTGTCGGGCATGTGATTACAGCATTCAAAAGGAATTTGGATAGGATGTGAATTGTCCTTAATTTCGGAAAAGTCTTTGGCACTGGCTTGTATTCTAGTAATGCCTGCATAGCCGTAACATCCTGGTTGTAGTTTGATGATGGAATTTTTGTTGATTAACTCTGTTGTGGATTCTCTCTTTGGACAGTTGATGGTAATGTGAAGTGGTTCGGAATTAATTACTAGCCATGTGTTATCTTCAAGTGCTTGGACGTTGTATCCCTGACTAATAATGAAGGAAGTTTGACAGTTCTCTGGAAGTTTCGGCAATGGTTTCAGTATTCTGGCTTCACATATGGCATTTTGGTCGATAGGATATGCAAACAGGTTCGAACATAGTTTGGTTCCAAAATAAAGTGGTTTGCATTTTTTCAAATTTTGTATAGGTATGTACATTAAAAAATCATCGTTCCTCGCGATAAACTTTTGTGAGATAGATAGAATGTGATGTAGACCAGTTCTGTTATCAAGTACCGGGATAGGGTATAGGCGATAGGTGTTATAATTTTGGGGTTCAACAAGTGGTATTGTTAAAACAAATACTAAGTTAGAATCCATTTGAAACGCTTGTAATTCAATAATATCCAAATACTTAGCAACTGCCGATAATTTAATGGGGAGAGGCAAATTGTTCCTTCGTAAGCTCTGTGAAACTTCTTGTAGTGCTGTCACTAGGTGACTAACAAGAGAAGCTAAGGCCTCAAAAAAAATTTTTGCATTAGCCACCCCCATTATTAAAGGGGATGAAGAAAAATTGTGATTTAGTGTGTGTACAAGAACCAGAAACCTCAAAATACTTTTTTAATTCATCCATCCCCCCACTCCCACCCCCTATCACCACCCCCACCCCACTACCGATGTGGGGTATCGTTTTATGGGTTTTCTGGGGTAGAGGATTTCAAATATTATATTATTAAAGTTCCATTAACAATTATTTCCACATACAAAATTTTTTCGTTGTGTGACTTGAATAGAAAATCCGGATGTGGAAGTAGTGATTCCTTGGGCAACGGTTTTTACTTCCACATCCAGTGGAAGTATAGTAACGACAAAAAATTTTTAAAAAAATTTTATTGTTCAAATAGGCTTAGAATGTCATGAAACGTCGAGATTTTAAGTTTGAGCAAAAAAAAATTTCTGTCTGTCGGTCTGTAACTTTTCTTGTGCGCGCGTTTACTCTGGAATCGTTTGAGATATTGACTTGAAATTTGGTACAAATATGTACTTTAACGAGATCTAGAACTAGATTATATTTTCATCTTGTTCCGTCGATGGGTTGGGGGTAAATTGGGGTAAATTTGGGGTAAAGGGGTAAATCAAGCAGGTAAGAGTCCATAAAATTGGTATTTAGTATATACAAGAGAAGCTAAGGTCTCAAAAAAATTTTGGCATTAGCCATGCCCATCACCACCCCCACACCATTATTAAAGGGGATGAAAAAAAAATGTGATTTAGTGTGTGTACAAGAACCAGAAACCTCTAAATATTTTTTTTCTTCATCCCACTACCACCCCCTATCACCATCCCCACCCCACTACCGATGTGGGGTATCGTTTTGTGGGTTTTTGGGGTAGAGGACTTCAAATATTATATTATTAAATTTCCATAAACAATTATTTCCACATACAAAACTTTCTCGTTGTGAGTGACTTGGACAGAAAATCTGGATGTGGAAGTAGTGATTCCTTGGGCAGCGGTTTTATGTTTTAATTATCAATTTTTATGGAGGTTTTAGAATAATTTGAAAAATAAATGTTGAGACCAAAGAATCAAGAATTTATTTGATTCCTCTCATTTATTAAAAACACGAACATAACATACCTATTAACAACAACAATACCGGTAGCAACAAAGTTGGATGTAAATAACGCGCTTAGCAACAAAACAGCAACAAAATAATTGTACGAGAGACAAAAAATGCAGATATTTTCAGATGACCGCTGGATCTTCTATCACATCTGAACTGTTTCTAATTTCGTTGCAGCTTTTAACGATTTTTAAATAATTCCTGTCATTAATATCCACTTTGTAGACCTGACTCTTTAACTCTGACTCTATAAAAAATTATCGAAACTGATTTAACATTTAAAGACATTGTTTAAAGTTGGCACTGTTTTTATTTTTTATTTTTCTAAATGTCTTATTTAGATTAACGTCCTGGCGAAGTTTAGCTAATGCTACTCAACATTTAACCATGACGGCGAGTTGAGTTACCGTCACCCATCCAAGTGACGGACTGGCATCAGCGTGCTTGACTTCGCCGATCGATGTCCAGTTATTAACCATTAAAAATATTTATTAAATATTCTTAAGTTGACATGTCATGGGCTAGATTTGATTATCTCATGTATCTCATTATTACAATCAAATATTAATTAATTAGAATGCTACATACGTCGCGGGGACGTGAAGCGTCCCAATCCGCCGATGTTAGGCGAGGAAGAATTTCAAGCCGCCAGAGCTTTATATAAATTAATCGCACTCTGATACGAAACGATCTTGCGAATTTCTTTTAGTATATAGGCGTTTAAATTAATTAAAAGATGGGTTGAGATTTGGTGTGATGAACAGTTAAGGTTAAAAAATATGCAGGAAAAAAAATTAGAGGAAGAACCTGCTTTACGACACTTCTGTCAAAGTAATAAAACTACAGGATGATAATATGGTAAAGACCTATGTATGGGTAATGCAAATTAGGTGTTGAATTGTGCTGCGATAAAATATTTCCTCTCGCTGGATTCCTCAGGGGGAGAATTTGGTGGAGGGGGTGTTGGTGGGGTTCTGTGTTTGTTGGGGGGGTGCGGTGGGATGTTTTGTGTGAGTATTGTTGTTATGGTCGTCTCATATGGTAAATGTCTAGTTTCTGATGTAGGAGTCCGTGTGTGTGGCGTGTGTGATGTCCAGTACTGAAACCGGTACCGTACCTCACCTCATCTCTCCTCACCTGTTGATCATAGTAGCCTTATTTCAAAATGAGAACTATTAGAAAACTTGTAAATAAATAATGTGACAAAACAATAGTTGGTTACTTTCTATCACTGAACTGAGCTAAACTTAAGGAATCTAACTTATTAGTTGGGCGTTCTATTTTATCTTGTTATTTTAGATTAGCTCAGTCAAATACCTCACCCCATACCACGGCCTATATTTCATCCTAAACTTTAGAAACTGGCCTAAGTTGACTTCAAGGTGGTGATTGATCAAAATATCTGAATCTTACAACGCGCATGTCTAAGCTTTCTGATCCATTTTAATCGCTCTTTTGCAAGTCAGCTTAGATAAGAATCTCAAATTTAGGTTTTTACAACATTTTTGTTAACGAATATTTTAGAAAATGTAAATATATCCGAGGTATACGTTCTTTGAACATGATGGAACCCCACCGCAGTTCTCCAATCAAATTAGAAACCATTTAAATGATACATATCCAGTCAGATGGTTTGGCCGCGAAGGTCCTTGTGTATGAGCGGGAGTCTCCGAATTTCGACTGTGTAGATGATTTCTTATGGGGTCAATTAAAGAGTAACGTCTACAATGTGGAGATTAACGGCAAGGATCAATTAATTCAAGGGATTGTTGAATGCTGCAACGAAATTAGAAACAGTCCAGAAGTGATAAGAAGCTCAGAGGGCATCTCGTGAATTGCACTAGAAAATATCTGAAGCTGTGTGAGGTCATTCTCAACATATAAATTTAATTCTAATTCTTGTTTGTAAATATGTTTTATGACAATATCTGCATTTTTTTCTGTTTTTCGCACAATTATTCAGTTGGTGTTTTGTTGTTATTTTGTTACTATGCGCATTATTCATATGTAACTTTGTTGCTACCGTTATTGTTGTTACATAGGCATGTTATGTTGCTCTTTTATTAGGTACTTGTTAATAAATGAGATGAATGAAATAGATTTCTGATTCGATATCCTCTAACATTAATTTTTTTTTATTTATTTTATCCCCTCCATTAAATTGGTAATTAGAACATAATAATTATTCTTGAAATAAAACAGTAAATGTCTAATTTAATTGTAGGAACATCTTTTGCGCACAGCATTCATCGATATTTGTTCAAGCTCATATTGTGGCATTTATTGGAATTTATATCGAAGGCGGCAAAAGTGTGGCAAAAGCTTTGGTCAGTTTTTATGTAGTTTTCGAATTATATATTGAAATTTAAAAAACATACATTTCTTGAAGAACAGCAAAAACATTATTCTTCAAGTCCAGACCTGGATTTTTATTTGTCATACATGTACTTATACAGGATCACTAGTATATCACATGTTCCAAATATGAACTTACTATTCCATTCCTTTACAAACTAATAAACAAAATAAATTTTGGCATAAATACATTAAACATCCTGTATTTCCGCAACCCAACTAGGTCTTTCTATGGGTGATTCTGATTACCCTCGGTGTCCCTTACCTGCCATTAAACCATGTCCGCTTTCTCGTGAAACACCCTGTATACGAGTACGAACTGCGTTAAACTGTTTAAATTTGCAATTAATAAGCTACAATTCAATTAACATAAAAATGTTTTGCCAGTGTTACAATTAATAGTTAATCATATGGGAGTGAATGAAATAAATCTCTTAACATTTTTGCTATCAAGACGTTTCTTAGAACCGCAATAATTGTCATTTCATATGACCGCAAGGAATAACACGAAATAAATAATCTTAGCTGCATCATGGATAATTTCCCGCGCGCGCGAACCCTCGTGCCGCGCTATCGAATCATTGTAGGCACTTCTATAAATTATATTACTGGAATCATTGTAAAACACATATGTAATCATTGAAACATAATTTAAACCTTTCATCTCTTATCGATACATATTTATTATAAACAAAATTTATACGAAGTAAACATGCTTGACTTTGTCTTAATTATATTATTTTGTGTTAAATACCTTCATACCGTATTTAAAATAATAGAAATTATTTGCTTGACATTTGATTTTTGATAAAGAATATTCGCAAGGTTATATTACGAAAAAGTGACTGATTCTCCAGTCAAATTGGGAAAATTAGATTGAAATGACAATTGATAATGTTCAGAAAGACGTTCGTTTAGGCCTACTATTAAACATACCTACTATAAGTTCTGAAGTTCAGTTTTTTGCTTATATCTCTTTAACCATTAGAGACATCGGAATTATGTTTATATGAAAAAATTAAACTTGTAAAATTCCGTACAATAAATGTTAGGTATGTGGATTTTTTCCGTATCTACTATTATAATCTTTGGAAATACGAAAATTGCATTTGATCAACACATTTCTAAAACTGTAAATATCGCTCTTAGGTCGAGTTGTACGAAATAGGTTAAGCCAAGTTCAGCTTGATCCAAGATCAGAATCCATGGTTACCATTCTCATAACAATCGCAACCTTGGCTTCTGATTTTGGATCAAGCTGAACATGGCTTGACTTGTTTCGTACAACTCACCCTTAGAGAATATAATTTCATAGCACTATATGTAAGCCATAGGATTCTGAACAACGTTTGAAATGTCCCCTGTCTGACAGTCTATCTGTTAGTCTGTCCGTCTGCTTCTCCGCCTATCATGTTCTCGTCAGCACGTAACTTTAGGAAGACAAACCCGATTTTATTGAAATTTGGAAAGTAAGTCAGTATTAGCGTTTTAAAAAAGTCGATTAGTAAATATAAAGATTATCAAACAATTTAAGAAAAAAGTGCGCATGAAGAGTGATGTAACACCGTTGATAAGATTATATAAATACAAAGATGGTAAACTAACAAACGTTTCGATAATCAAGTGGGTATCATCGAGAGCGGATTAAAATTGCGAGTATAGCAATTAAACCTATAATGTTGTCAAAGGTTGCGATACTCTTCACGTGCATTTTTCTTTTAAAATGTTTCATAACCTTTCTATTTACAGATCGATTTTTTTTAAAAACTCTAGAGTTCTGCCTCTAGCTAATACTGACTTACTTTCCAAAGGATCCCGCACATCACAAATGAAAATCCAGTATCCGTCAAATTTCCCCAATTTTTGATATGTTGTTCTGCTGTTCCTGTAGATCAAAAGTCCCAATGGGCATCACTCCCAAAAAACACACCCATTTACCATTTTTTACCGCTCGTATACATTCAACAACTACATTTTTTAAAAAATTATTTATATCTTTCAGCACGGTAAAAACCTCAGTCGAAGGATCTGACTAATATTTGCACACCCTTCCACCATTTTGCACCACTTCCGGGAGGTGAAAATCGCTTTCACGGCTGCACAGCGGTATCTCTCTTCCAAAAAAATTATGAAACTGCTCAATTGAGCAGATAATTTTAATAGACGGTGTAGAAATCACTCTGAAGTACCCCCTAATGCTTTTCTAACCCTTTGGAGGGGGGGGGGGTGATTCTCAATAAAGGAGCTGCACAGCGGTAAGCCTGTATCAGAAAAAATTGTGGAACTACTCAGATGAGTAGTACATTTCAAAAAGAGTTGTGACTCTGAGCTAATCCCTGACAATTTTCTAACTTTTCCGAGGAGTGAAAATAATTTTCACTGCGGCACGTGCACAGCGGTATCTTTATGGAAAAGAAGTTATGGAACTGATCAGTTGAGCAGCAGGCCTTAAAATATGGTGTATCAATTATTATGAGCTACCCCATAACACTTTTCCATCCCTTACGGAGGTGAAAATGGCTTTCACCCCTGCACAGCGGTATCTTTCTGGCAAAGAAGTGATGGAAACACTCAGATGAGTACTATATGTCAAAAAAAAGTGTAGCAATTACTCTGAGCCGCCCCATAATCCTTTGCGACCCTCGCGCAGATAGAAGTAATTAGAAGAACTTCTATTCAGGTATTCTTTGATCATCGCAGAACAGTCGTATTTGTGCTCAGTCACGCTTGTAATATTTAAAAAAAAAATTACCCCCTCTAGGGACTGACAAGAACAATTAAAATGTATAAAGAAGTATTGTCCCATTAAAAATAATTATAAGCGTTCCAATGTTCAGAAAATCACACAGTTTAGATATCTTCCCTATATTTCTTAGGATGTTTACCTTTTTGCATCCCCCACAGGAATAAAAAAACTCTGAAAGGTGCAATGTGTCATGGCATATAATAAATACCGCATTTAAACCATACTTTAATTCTATGCATATAACCAATCACGCTGTTCATTGTAAGATAATTTTTTTTAATAAATGGGTTTTTACCTAAAAAGTATCAGTAATAAATATTCTGATCTGAGTAGAAAACTGCTCGTGCATCTACAATGCTATAATTGACTACGCACTTATTATTCGTGTAAGAAATGTCTGCGTCTTTGGCGGTGTGGTAAAGGTCAAAGGCGTCGACGTTTTTTGAGTGTGTAGTAAATCTGAAGACAACTATAACTATATGGAAAAATGTGCGGGCAGTTTTACCACACAGTGTATAAAGTTTCTTGGAATATTTAAGGGAGTTTCCTCAGTCAAGCAAAAAATGGTCTTGAATGCGTTTTTATCGTCTTCTTTATATTTTCCTTGTTCTGGAATTAGATTGGAGGAATCTTTAAAGGAGTTGCCAACTCTCTGCAGATAAAAAACACTACGAAACTCAGGAAATATAGCAAATATTCTACTGTGATTTTGTGACCATTGATATACTTATCATTTTTTAAATAAGACAATATTGTATTTTATTAGATTACAGTCAAAAAAATATAAGGGTGTGTATATGCTCTGTACTTTTATATCAGCCGTTTAATTGATTTTCACACCCGGAAGGATTGGAAAATGGTCAGAGATTGGCTCAGAATTATTGCTGCACCATTTTTGGGAGTGGTTTCATAATTTTTTGGGAACAAAGATACCGCTGTGCAACCGTGAAAGCGATTCTCACCTCCTAGTCGAGTCAATAGAAATTTTCACTTCGGAAAAATTCCGGGAAGCGGTAACTTCTGAGAATACATCTCTGAATATGTCCGGAACAACATACCAAAAGTTACCAACAATAGCCCTGGAGCGTAATTCGTTATTAAACAAATTATTTGCAAAATACCAGTCTTTGTCAAATATATCTTATATTTTTTTTCTTTCAAAAAGTAATTGCGCCGTTCGAAAGTACGGGAAATTTCACATCAAAAATGTATATGAAGTTTTTTTGTACGATCAAAAATGTAGGCTCCAGATTTTTTTGTTTAACGCACGAAAATGGAACGCGGAGGCACATAAGTACGGCAAGCGAAGCGTTCGCGGCCTCGGGCGCGCTATACTAAATTTGTTGTAACTTTTGAACTAATTAATGAAATTGACCTCACAAAATCTTAAACGAAAGAAGAAACATGTAGCTATTGGACTATTATATTTTCAAATATAAAGATAGATGTATGTAGCAATAGTACCTACATAATATGAAGTCGGAACATAAAGAGATTTGCGATGAAATAGGTAAAAGCTCTACCAATTCCAAAATTTTAAAGATAGAAACTTGAGTCTTTCACATTTTACTCTTGAAGTAATGTATATAAAAAAGATCCGAAGAGTGAAAAAAATCTCAAAAATTAATTTTTGAAGATGTACTTACACCTCCAAAATTTCAGAATTTTGAGAAAATTCTTAAATTTGATATATAAAGCTAACTTTAACCACCCATTTCTCTGGTTTAAATCGCGTTATTAGATCTCTGTAGGTGCGATTTTTAAAGCTTGAAAAGTGTACTTTAAGATGTTTCAAGGAGATTTACCTTAAAAATTAAATTAACCTCCCTTTTTTTACGAAAATAAAAAAAATTGCTCTAAAATTCGTGAAATTATGGGTAAAATAAAAATTAATAACTTTTATAAAAAAAATTATTTAACCTACCTATGCAGCATACGTTTATAGTAGGACCTCAAGACAAGTAAATCTGACCCAAGTAGCACAATTAATTCCTCAAGATATCCCGAGGATTATAATTTAGGAATTAGTAAATATCTTCTAGAGGTCTGTAAGAGTTCCCTAAGATGGGCAAATGTCAGCATATCAATATTAAATTGTACTTCCCATGGTAATCGAAAAAAAAGCTATTAGTTATAGAATCCTGTGAGCAGCCTTTTCCATACCTATAGAATTCCCATAGTAATCTTTAGGATATCTTATCGCTTGCCAATATAAATGGTCCCGAGGACATCTTTATAGGATTTCTGTTAGATGTACCGCATCGATCCTGCAAACAGATTTAATTCCTGTAGTACTTTCGGGTATTTTATCGCTTACCAATATAAACGGTACTGAAAACATCTTTATAGGATTTCTATTAGATGTACCAACACACACACTTCTTATAGAATTGCCAGCGGCAGCTGGTGAAATGTTGGTTAATCAAAATCTCAGTATGAGACATCAGGCCCAAACCGAACCAAAGATTAGAGATCGTTATAAGGTTCATCTAAATAAATCGATGATCTCTGAGAGAATTTGAATGTTGCAGTAATGTTATTAATGTTCTATAAATTCATGAGTATAAGATAATGCATGACTAATTATCGTCAGTGGTTTGTACGTGGCGTCATCTAGGAATAATTTCTGTAACAAACTACGTGGTAAGTAAATTTGTTTACCTACGATCACTACTGTAAAGAGTAAAAATCACACTACCTGCCATATATGTAAGTTGAACTTTACATATTGTAAATAAATCGCACTGTAAATAAATCGCACGGTAAACAAAACGCACAGAACACGCAATTATAGGTGGCTTATATCGCTGACGCAGGGTTTAAAAAAACAAATGCGCCTACGTAATTTTCAAACGCTGTCAAAACTGACATAATATTTGGTGAATAATATTGTTGACAAGTAAACTAAATCCAGATTTTACTAGATAAATAAATAAATATGATCGTAGGTAAAGTATAGTACATAATTCGAGTTGTAAAGCAATTACGCACTCATGGAAATACGCACTCGCCGCTACGCGGCATCGTGCGTAACTTTTCCATTCGTGCGTAATATGCTTCTTACAACACTCATTACGTAATATACTATTAATGCATCAAAAGAATTTCTTCTTGCGATTTCTATAGGTGTTATTTTAGCGGTATTAATAATATTTCCATTTTAATACTTCATTTGATCTCTGTAATACATAGAAAATTGAGCTCTATGGTAATTCCCTTTTAGAACTTCTAGAAGATGTCTACAAGTGTTCTGTTAAGGATAATAATACTATTTCCCTTTTAATACTTTATTTGATTTCTATAATACTTAGAAAATTGAGCTGTATGGTAAGTCCCTTTTAGAACTTCTAGTAGATGTCTGTGGGTTAACAAAAGTTGAAATTCCTATATAATGCCCAGTTTACATTTCCCCAGTGCATAAAAGTTGAGCACATATAAAGATTTCTCATTTTGATTTCGAAAGGACGTCTAGAGTACATAAATACAAGATATCCTCGCGGGCAGTAAATAGAACTTCTTAAAGATATCTTAAAGAATTCTGTGCTACTTGGGGTTGATGAACAAATTTTGGAATATATATATATATATATATATATATATATATATATATATATATATATATATATATATATATATATATATATATATATATATATATATATAATGTCGCAATATTCTCCCCAAACAATATAATATATTGGAACAATTCATTTCAAACAAATAATTAGTAATCTATATCAAATTAAACTCAGAAACGCCACTGATGGTGGTTACTTTATGCACGAGTGCTTGTGAGATGCAGAGGCACTCCAATCACATGCTGAAGGCAGGTTTGTGTCGTTAGAATAAAGCACTGCAGTTGAATTTAGTAATAAGTGTTTGAATTGTAAATAAATTTATTAATATGTCTAGCAGTAAGAAAATAGTGCATACCTGTACATTGGAAGACTTTATTTGTAAATAAGACCAAAACAAGGTATCGATAAAGTGCAACGATGCTTAAACAAACTTTTGCACAAAGCCAAACGGTGGCAAACCAACAGGAACTCTTGACACACATGAGAGGGTGGTTTGAACCTAAAAATAATAAAAATTTATCAATAAATAAAAAGTGTAATCATAAATTTAACAATAAACAATTAAAAAGGTGATAATTTGTAAGCTTAAACAAGCACAAACTTATAATAAAAGGACTACATAAGCAGGCTAGAAAATAACAAAAAGTTTAAACGGGAGGTTACGCTTGAAACCAAACTTCACAAGTATTTCATAAAAATACCTATCGTAATAGGATAAAATGTGTCAAAACAGAAACAATATGGTTTATACTTACTCTACGACGTAAGTTCCCTTAAATTAAACTTCAAATGGGGCCCACAGTGGGAAAATCACATAGCTGTCAGATGAACTTTTCTTAAAAATGTGTAAAATAGTTTGTAAAAAGGTTTTTTCTTAGAGTATTTCACTTTGTTGTTATAGAGTTTGGCTAGGTCCATAGAGTTAGTGTAGTTTTGTCCAACACATCATGTATTTTGTAGGGGGTGACAAGTTTCTCCTCAAACGACATGCTAAAATGCATAGTTCAGTATTAGTAAAAATAATAGAGTAAGGTTTTGAAATTGTGTTAATAAATGTTAAATGTACTTTAAATTATAAGCAGGAATATGGTTTGGTAGCTAAAATTAGGTATTAAGGCTAGAAATTGTTAAAATATGTCCGAGTTCACATAACCATGAAAAATTGCAATTGAGGCACAAATCAATATGTATTGCATATCAAAATACTCAGAAAAGCATGAGAAATAAAACTCAAGTAGTAAAATAAACATTTAATAAAACATAAAGCTAGAAAAAGTAAATTCATAAATTAAAATTTTCTTTCAAAAAAATCAAGGCGTAATATCCTGTCAGATACTTCATTTTGGCCCAATAGAAAGCCAGAATTTACAATTCAGTCATTACTCAACAACGAAGCTAACCGCACGTAAAAATTTAGCGGAAGACAACCTAAAAATATTTTAAAGAAGAAAATTGAAATTTTGAAGTAAAGTAAATGTATTAAGTATTCAAATCAAAATAAGAGTATTGTAATGACTCAAAAATAGTTTCCTTGGTTATATGAAAACGAGAATTAAGAAAATAAATCTCAAATTAAGTAATATTGTAATTTGTAAACAAGGGCAGTTTCCCTACATGTAAAAGTCGTCTTCGAAAATATATTTTGGTACTCACCTCGGCACAAATTAAAGTACATCGAAATAGTGCATCGTTTTAACAAAAATCCAGTATCCAGAGAAGTTTTATTTGCAACAAAACAAGAACGAAACAGAAGGATCGTCCATATCACATCAGCTGTACTGTCGATTGTCAACACTGCAGCCAAGTTAGCAACGACAACTAGAAGCGGATTTCTCTCCACAATCTTGGTATTTGCGGTCGCGCGGTAGCTACCGATCGGATGTTAAGGTAAAAAGTCTCACTAGTACGTAAGAATAAAAACCACATCAGAGTTTTCCTTTTTCATTTTGTAAACTAATTTCATTGTCAGATTTTAAATAATTATATGTTTTTAACGGCGCCCAACATTCATTTTTGTATAATTTATCACTGTAAAAATTCTTGCAAAACAACCATATTCCAGTAAATTTAATAAAATCAAATCTATTCTCAACTACAGTGTTTGATTGATCGTATAATTCCTGATTTGTTTCATTGAACCTACTTTAACCCCGAGAGGAGTGAGTCCGCAAGAACAGACACTCATGCTAAACAAATAAAAATAAAATTTATTATCGTTTTTCCACACAAAAATAGTGGGAAACATAATAAATATATGTCGGCCTGAACGTGGGGCGAGATATAAGATTACTAAATTAAATTTTTACAATCAGGAAACGATCAATTTAAAACATTTTACAAATTTTTAAAGTTCCAATTGTTATATAAAAGGTTTAACAAGAAATTCATTAAAAGGTTTATTAGTTCTGACAATAGTTGTGAGAAATTCACTTAAACATACATGAAATTAAGGTCAGGTAAGAAAGTCAATATGTCAGGTCAAGAACAAGAAGCTGGTTCATCTTCACAGCAAGAAGAACAAATTGGGGACACAGAACAAGTTGGGGCCACACAACAAGACCCTAACATATTACAAAAATTGATGGACATGGTAGCAGGCATGAACGTACAAATAAACCAACAAATGCAACAAAATAGAGAGGAGGTAGCGCAGAACTTGGGACAAATAAATGAACAAATGCAACAAAATAGAGAGGAGGTAGCACAGAACATGGGACAAATAAATGAACAAATGCAACAAAATAGAGAGGAGGTAGCGCAAAACATGGGACAAATCAACCAACAGATACAACAAAACATGGGACAAATAAATGAACAAATGCAGCAAAACAGAGAAGAAATGGTACAAAATATTGGAGAGAGAATCAACGTGCTTGAGGAAAATTTAAACAAGAGAATGGATGAAAAGTTAAGAAAAATAGAAGAGACCACGGCAGAACTAAAAAGTCAAGTAGAAAGCTGGGAAAACAGATGGGAAAGGATTGGAGAAACTATTAGTTGTGAGGTAAACGATAAGGTAAGCGAGGTAAGGTCGGAATTAAGGGCAGATATTTCAAGACAGGTAGAAAATAGGGTAGATGATTCGGTAATTGAGTTGGAAAACAAAATCAAAAAGCAAGGGGAAAATTTGGTTAATAAAATAAAAGAACAGGAGAGTTTAGTTTTACAGAATACGCGGCTATTAAGAGAGGGAACACAAACACAAACACATACACCCACAAACACAAACATTTGCAATAAGACAACATTCTTTTTCTACGGGGATAATCGTATCCATCCCAAAGTATTTATTACAAGACTCAGACAACACATGAACACGTTACCAAGGGGAGCAAATTTAAAATCCAACATACAGATCATGTTAAAGGGAGAAAGCGAGTATTGGTATTCCATGATTGAAAGTAGATTTCAGAGTATAGATGAGTTTGAAGAGCTATTAATGAAACAATATTGGAGTGACTTTACCCAGCAAAAGGTCAGGCAAAATTTGTTTAGTGGGAAGTATAATGAAAGACAAGGATTATCGAGGGAAAATTATGTTTTAAGAAAGATTTATAACGTGATCCATTTAGAACCGAAATTTACGGAGGGTGAAATTGTTAAATATATTGCGAGACATTTTTCTTCAATCATTCAAAATGTAATAATCACACAAAGAATTAACACTTTAGATAACTTGATTGAGTATTTGAGGGAAATAGACGATAATAATAATCAGAATGTCTATCAGAATATAAGTAGAAACGAAAATAAAAATAATAGATATGATAATGGGAACAGATTTAACAGAGGGGGTGAATTTTACCAAAATAAAAGTTTTAATGATCAAGGGGGAAATCAAAATAGATATAATTTTAATAATCAAGGGGCAAATCAAAATAGGCCAAATTTTAACAATCTAGGGGGGTATCAAAACAGGAATTATCAAGAGAGGTATAACGGCAATTATGGTAGATATGAGGGAAACACTAATAGATATGACAATAATCAAAGACGAGGTTATAATGAAAATCAAATTTACAGGGAACAAGGTAACAATGTAAATAGCAGGGAAAATAATAATCAACAAATGCCAAGGAGACAGGTACAGTGGGAAGATAGGAGACCAAATTATGATGAGTCAAAAGGGGGAAGTCGAACATACGCACAAGTAGCAAACACAAACATTCAAAGGGGAAGTACAATAGTTGAAAACGCGCAGAAAGATGTAAATAGGATAGAAACTGTTGCGCAAATTAATACCAGGTCACAGGACCAGGATTTTTAGATAGGAAGTTTTTAAACATGCATAATTATGAACATCAAACAAAAATCAAATTGGTAAGTTTAAATGGGAAAAAGTTCATGGAATCAAATAAAGTTTTGAGCACTACTTTCAAGTTTCAAAATCAAGAATTTAAGGGGGATTTTATTATTGTGACGAACATGAATTATGATGTTGTTTTAGAAGAGGACGTTTTATCGGAGATCAGGGCTAAAATAGACTTGGGGGAGAAAATATTGTTAATAGAGGGTGAAAGAATACCCATCTTTAATATGAATGAATTAATGGGCAAAGATCCCAAAATAAATGCGGTAAAGGGCAATGATCCCAATATAAATGCGGTAATGGGCAAAGTTCCCAAAGTAAATGCGGTAAAGGGCAATGATCCCGATTTAAATATAGGCGAAAAAGCCAATGAATTAATAAATAATTGCGGTAAGCATATGGTGGAAGGTACCACATATGTAGTTAATACGAGTTTTGTTAAGTCCGAAGAACTCCTGATAAACTGTCTCTCCAAGTATGATAAAATAGTACAAAAACTGTTACAAAAATATATTTCACTAATCAATTATGAGCCAAGGGTAGCTCAAGGGTATGTACACAAGTTAGAAGTAGATGAAAACAAGTCTTTTAAAAGTAAAACTTATCCCATTCCATTTAAACATCGTAGTCAAGTACAAGATGAAATTGCAAATATGATAAAATCAAACATAATTGAAAGTGTTAAAACAAATTATATAAAATCACTAGATATTAATAAAGAAAAAGGTAAATTGACTAAATCAAAAATAAATACTAAAAAGGTAAAATTTAAAAAATCACAAGATAAGGTATCAGAGAAGATCCACAAATTGATGTCCAAAGGGGAAGGAGACGAATCAGTTCCTGAAACAAAAAAGAAAATATGTTCAAAAGGGTATAAAATAAATGTTAAAGCCGTAATGGGAAGTAAAATCGTTATTATTAGTTTTATAAAAATAGGTAAATTTAATATTATTAGACGTTTATTTGAAAGAAAAAACACTGACACATTACGAAACATTCATAATAATTCAATAAGGGGGAAATTCCACGTAGGATTGCTCTACCCATATGACCCTGGTTAAATGAATCATATCAAGTACGTAAAAGCACGTGTATCTGTTTGGTTCGAATATCGCAACTTTGACAGAACTAATAAATTTTTCACACGTGTCAAAATTTATTATTTAAGGGGGAAATGTCGCAATATTCTCCCCAAACAATATAATATATTGGAACAATTAATTTCAAACAAATAATTAGTAATCTATATCAAATTAAACTCAGAAACGCCACTGATGGTGGTTACTTTATGCACGAGTGCTTGTGAGATGCAGAGGCACTCCAATCACATGCTGAAGGCAGGTTTGTGTCGTTAGAATAAGGCACTGCAGTTGAATTTAGTAATAAGTGTTTGAATTGTAAATAAATTTATTAATATGTCTAGCAGTAAGAAAATAGTGCATACCTGTACATTGGAAGACTTTATTTGTAAATAAGACCAAAGCAAGGTATCGATAAAGTGCAACGATGCTTAAACAAACTTTTGCACAAAGCCAAACGGTGGCAAACCAACAGGAACTCTTGACACACATGAGAGGGTGGTTTGAACCTAAAAATAATAAAAATTTATCAATAAATAAAAAGTGTAATCATAAATTTAACAATAAACAATTAAAAAGGTGATAATTTGTAAGCTTAAACAAGCACAAACTTATAATAAAAGGACTACATAAGCAGGGTAGAAAATAACAAAAAGTTTAAACGGGAGGTTACGCTTGAAACCAAACTTCACAAGTATTTCATAAAAATACCTATCGTAATAGGATAAAATGTGTCAAAACAGAAACAATATGGTTTATACTTACTCTACGACGTAAGTTCCCTTAAATTAAACTTCAAATGGGGCCCACAGTGGGAAAATCACATAGCTGTCAGATGAACTTTTCTTAAAAATGTGTAAAATAGTTTGTAAAAAGGTTTTTTCTTAGAGTATTTCACTTTGTTGTTATAGAGTTTGGCTAGGTCCATAGAGTTAGTGTAGTTTTGTCCAACACATCATGTAGTATTTTGTAGGGGGTGACAAGTTTCTCCTCAAACGACATGCTAAAATGCATAGTTCAGTATTAGTAAAAATAATAGAGTAAGGTTTTGAAATTGTGTTAATAAATGTTAAATGTACTTTAAATTATAAGCAGGAATATGGTTTGGTAGCTAAAATTAGGTATTAAGGCTAGAAATTGTTAAAATATGTCCGAGTTCACATAACCATGAAAAATTGCAATTGAGGCACACATCAATATGTATTGCATATCAAAATACTCAGAAAAGCATGAGAAATAAAACTCAAGTAGTAAAATAAACATTTAATAAAACATAAAGCTAGAAAAAGTAAATTCATAAATTAAAATTTTCTTTCAAAAAAATCAAGGCGTAATATCCTGTCAGATACTTCATTTTGGCCCAATAGAAAGCCAGAATTTACAATTCAGTCATTACTCAACAACGAAGCTAACCGCACGTAAAAATTTAGCGGAAGACATAACCTAAAAATATTTTAAAGAAGAAAATTGAAATTTTGAAGTAAAGTAAATGTATTAAGTATTCAAATCAAAATAAGAGTATTGTAATGACTCAAAAATAGTTTCCTTGGTTATATGAAAACGAGAATTAAGAAAATAAATCTCAAATTAAGTAATATTGTAATTTGTAAACAAGGGCAGTTTCCCTACATGTAAAAGTCGTCTTCGAAAATATATTTTGGTACTCACCTCGGCACAAATTAAAGTACAACGAAATAGTGCATCGTTTTAACAAAAATCCAGTATCCAGAGAAGTTTTATTTGCAACAAAACAAGAACGAAACAGAAGGATCGTCCATATCACATCAGCTGTACTGTCGATTGTCAACACTGCAGCCAAGTTAGCAACGACAACTAGAAGCGGATTTCTCTCCACAATCTTGGTATTTGCGGTCGCGCGGTAGCTACCGATCGGATGTTAAGGTAAAAAGTCTCACTAGTACGTAAGAATAAAAACCACATCAGAGTTTTCCTTTTTCATTTTGTAAACTAATTTCATTGTCAGATTTTAAATAATTATATGTTTTTAACGGCGCCCAACATTCATTTTTGTATAATTTATCACTGTAAAAATTCTTGCAAAACAACCATATTCCAGTAAATTTAATAAAATCAAATCTATTCTCAACTACAGTGTTTGATTGATCGTATAATTTCTGATTTGTTTCATTGAACCTACCTTAACCCTGAGAGGAGTGAGTCCGCAAGAACAGACACTCATGCTAAACAAATAAAAATAAAATTTATTATCGTTTTTCCACACAAAAATAGTGGGAAACATAATAATATATATATATATATATATATATATATATATATATATATATATATATATATATATATGTGCATTTGTATCGTGTCCGCCTCCTTACAAATTTGTGGCGCCCACACCTCCACTAGAAATAATATAGATAGATTAGTTCTGTTTACATATACATAACCGCCGAATTTCATTTACCAAGGGCACGCGGAGAGGGGAAAGGATTTTTATCTTTTTTTCATACACTTTTTTGTTCATACGATTGGTATGTTTACACCTCGTTATATAAATAGTACCTCTCTGACTCAATGTATTTAAAACTGTTATACATAACGGTAGAGTTTGCCTCCTTCGAGGTTGCCAGACTTCTATAGTGTAAAATGCTCTAGCGCTTGCGCAATTAGTTGCGCTATCCAACCGTATGTGTTTGTTATTATGATGATTAATATTGTGTAAGCAGTACTCTATCAGATTTCGTTGGTGTTTTACCCGATAATGTGTGATTATCTGTTTTAAAATGAGCCGTTCCCGCTAAGTATCTATTGTAGAACAATGTATGTAATTCAAAATATGTTCTTAAGGGAATTATTATTACTATTTAATACGCTTTTCAAAAGACATCACTGAATCGGTTCAATTGCTTCCACATCCAGTGGAAGTATAGTAACGACAAAAACATTTTTAAAAATTTTTATTGTTCAAATAGGCTTAGAATGTTATGGAACGTCGAGATTTAAAGTTTGAGCGAAAAAAAATGTATGTCTGTCTGTCGGTCTGTATGTCTGTAACTTTTTTTTGTGCGCACGTTTACTCAGGAACCGTTTGAGATTTTGACTTGAAATTTGGTACATATATGTACTTTAACGAGATCTAGAACCAGATTATATTTTCATCCGGTTCCGTCGAAGGGTTGGGGGTAAATTGGGGTAAATTTGGGGTAAATAGGTAAATCAAGCAGGTAAGAGTCCATAAAATTGGTATTTAGTATATATAAGAAAAGGATAAGGTCTCAAAAAAATTTTGATATTAGCCACCCCCATTACTACTCCCACCCCATTATTAAAGGGGGTGAAAAAAATGAAATTGTAATTTAGCGTGTATACAAGAACCTATGGCCTCAATTTTTTTTTTACTTAATCCACCCCCACCCCCAACCCTCTACCACCACCCCAACCCCCACCATCGATGTGATATATCGTTTTATAGGTTTTTGGGGTAGACGATTTCAAATATCATGTCATAAAGTTACTTCGAGTAATATGGATGCGCAGTAGGTTTCCCAGAGTATTATGGACGCGCAGTAGCTTTCCTCGAGTACCATCGATGCACAGTAGGTTACCTCTAGTAGTATGGATGCGCAGTAGGTTTCTTCGAGTACTTAGGATGCGCAGAGGCTTTTCTAGAGTACAATAAATGCTCATTAGGTTACCTCAAGTAGTATGGATGCGCAGTAGGTTTCCCCGAGTATTATGGATGCGCAGTGGCTTTCCTTGAATACCATTGATGCGCAGTAGGTTACCTCAAGTAGTATGGATGCGCAGTAGGTTTCCCCGAGTATTATGGATGCGCAGTGGCTTTCCTTGAATACCATTGATGCGCAGTAGGGTACCTCAAGTGGTATGGATGCGCAGTGGGTTTTCTCGAGTAAAATGGATGCGCAGTGGGTTTTTTCAAGAAGTATGAATGCGTAGTGGCTTTCCTCTAGTGAATTGGATAAACAGGGGGTTACCTCGGGTAGTATGGATGCGTAGTAGGTTTTATTGAGGAAAATGCTTGAAGTAGAGGCTCTACTTCTATCGTGTAGTCCACGGCACAAAATGATTTTTTATATCTTTGTCATGCTATTTCTGCGTATTACTTCTACATTCAGTTGAAGTATACTAATGCAAGAAAAATTTTTTAAAACTTTCATTGTACGAATAGGCTTAGAATGTCATGAAACCTCGATATTTTAAGTTTGAATAAAATAAATTTGTCTATCGCGTCGGTCTGTCTGTTAGTCTTGTATCTTTTTGGTGCTCACGATTAAGATATTGACTTAAAAATATGGCACACGTATGTATTTTAACGAGATCTGGAACTAGATTATATATCGATCTTATTCCGTTGCAGAGTTGAAGATAAATGGGGGTAAATAGGCAAATAGGTAAATCAAGCAATTAGGAGTGCATGAAATTGGTATTTAGTAAATATAAGAGGAGCTAAGGCCTCAAAAACATTTTTGGCACTTCTATTATTGAAGGGGGTGAAAAAAATATTGTGATAGTGTGTATACAGGAACCAGTCACAAGAATCACCACCCCTACTACTGATGGGGCATATCATTTTATGGGTTTTTGGGGTACACGATTTCAAATATTATACTATTAAAGTTCCATAAACAATTATTTCCACTTAGTGGAGTACAAATATAGTATTTTCGTTGTAAGAGACTTAGATATGAAGTCTTGATGTGGAAGGAGTGATTCCTTAGGCAGCGGTTTTTTGGAATACAATTGTTACATATTAGTCTACTTAAATTAGATATTTTAGGAGAAATAATTTATAAAGTAATAATATTTGGGATGCGTAATCTAGATAGAGTTAGAAATAGATACCCGAAAAGCTCCCCCCAATTTAGAGGTGGAACGTCCTTAATGATTATGAATAGAGCTGCTTCGGCCATATTACGGGGACTTAACGCTGGTTTTTCACTTTCATCTTGTAAACCGTTCGTCGAAAGAGAAAAAGTACAGGAAATAAAAAATTTGTCGCATTAAATTCTGCATAAAAAATGTACTATTAACCTTGTAGCTTATCCTCAGCTATTTCACGCTAACAGCGTCCGAACAGAGGGGCGCAGAGGTAAAAATCCATCCTATTCCAAGTTTGACACCGAATATTTTAAAACCGGTTACTTTAACGAGAAAAATGCTCAGGAATGAATTTATTGAGCAGAATTTTCTCTACTAGATGCATATATAGAGGGTTTTGTCGCAAGTAGTTTATGTATTTTCCACTTCTTTGCAATTATATTAGATGATAATCTGTACTCTTCACTCAAGAGAAGATTTGGAGTCATATTTCAACTTTGAGCTTGCTTCAATTCCACTTCTTCTCTTCGATGAAAAGGGGTTAATGAGGAAAATTAAGAAATCGTCTGTATGACATTTTCAATGCTGTACGAGAGAGGCCAATAGATTTTTCCGATTGCCAGTTCATTGTTGATGGCGGCAATTTGATTCATCGTGTAGTATGGCCGAAGCAGCTTTATTCGTAAACATTACGGCCAAAAAGTGACTGTAGTGTTCGACGGATATGCTGACAATGCCTGCAGTATGAAGAGCATCGAAAGAAAGCAGCGACTTTTGAAACCCATTTCACCGGAAATTATTTTTCATGAGAACACGCCACTGACTGAAACGCAAAATAAAATGATAAACAATCTCACAAAAAGGAACGGTTTATTTCGCAACTGGTGGAGAGATTTAAAGACGAGGGAATCAAAACGATTACTGCTGTAGACGACGCTGACGTACTCACAGGTCAAACCGCCTTAAACGAATCTCATGAAAACAATACAGTGGTCATCTCGGACAAGTTATTGATCTTCTCGCATTGATTATCGCTCTCGCACCTGAAGATAAAGATATTCGTTTCTTAAGAGAGGCTCAGAGAAGAATAAAAAATAAAGATTACAGTTCTCGTGACTTGCAGTCCTCGGAAGTTTTAAAAAGCTGTATGGCCACACGTTCAGTGGATGCGATAACACTTCAGCTTTATTTGGTAAAGGAAAAGTGCAAACGGTGGAATGCGTCAATAAAAGAAAAGATCTCGAAAAGGTTGTCCGTATATTCAACAACCGTAGCTCAACGAAACAAGAAATTACAAGTGCTGGAGAGGAATTCGCGCTAGCAGTATACAAAGCCCCCAAAAAAGAGACATCTTTGAATCATCAAAGATTCATTATCTTCAATAAGTTAGTCGGCCAATCTAGTACTACCGGGATTCTACCAAGACTGCCACCAACATCCGAGGCATTACGTCAACATTCTTACAGAGTATTTCTTCAAATTCAGGAGGCGAGGAGAAAACTTGGAACCAACGGAATGCAGAAAAGCAGAAAATAATATGAAATATTTCAAAGAAGTGAAATGTTCAAAAATGTTCAAAACTTAATCATTTTGGAGCAAAAATATAAATATTTCCCTCCAGCAAGAGAAAAATTTTAAACGTTTAAAAAATTTTGAAAAGCATTCGAGATGACTCCAATAAACTATCATTAATTAGTAGCAAAATTTATGATTAACCAACAATTATATTCTAGAGTTTTGGTCTCGAATGCTTTTTAAAACATTTTTATTTCTTGCTAGAGGGAAATATTTACATTTTTGCTCCAGAATAATCTAAGTTTTTAAAATATCTTTGGAAGGTGGAAGATTCAACATTTAGTTTGAAAAAATACACCGGACTCTACCTAGGTACCCAGGGGTTTTTGGACTCGCTGATTCCGATGCCGAGGTTGGTTAAGCTCTATCACGTCAGGTTCAAGGTCATTTGAAGGTCAAACTAAGAAAAAGTTTTTGAAAAATCTAAAAAAATTCACACATTCACTGGTTTTTGGGGTCGCTGAGTCCGAATCCGATGTCGGTTGACCTTTATCACCTCATGTTCAAGGTCGTTTGAAGGTTAAAGTAAGAATAAGAGGTGAAAAAATTTATACGAATGCTACCTACTTATTGTCTGTTTATCTGTCTGCCTTTATACCTGCACACCTGTTTGTTTGCTTGTTAGTCTGTATTTATCATCCGCCTGCATTTTCTCTCTGTCCATCAATTTGACATCCTGCCTTTCTTCCTGCCTTTCTGTCGGTAATTCTGTCTATCTTCCTGTCTGACTGAATGACTAAATGTTTCTATCTGACAGTCTGTCTGCCTCCTTGTCAGTTTGTCTGACTTAAAAAAACCATTAAATTACTTTGATCCTGACCGGATTGAGCTCAGGGCCGGTTTTAGGTAACCGGAAGCCCTAAGCTCTAGGTCTATTTTTCGTTGAAGCTTTCTCTTCTAATAAAATAAACGTGCATATCTGCGTATGGAATCTGAATTCTGAGGCCCCCTAAAAGCGAGGCCCTAAGCTGGCGCTTACTCAGCTTATAGGCAAAACCAGCACTGATTGAGCTCCAAGTGAGTGAAGCCAACGCCCGTGATTCGCGCCGAACTTATATCTCTCTTCTGCCCCAACTCATTTGCGGTGGGCATGCGCCATCTATCGAATACTCAAGGTACTCTCTACATGCATGTTCGCTCTGCTTCTGCAAGTATACCTAAAGGCCATCCTTTCACAGAAGAAAATAAGTAGATGATTCATTGAGTTAAATATATTTGCACTGAGATAGCCGATGAATCTTCATGTGCAACTAAAGCTGGCGGACGAATGCCGGCTTGAAATGACCTCAGAATGACCTTGAAATGACCTCTGGATGCCTTTTTTTAAGGGTAAGCGAACACCGGATTCGGACTCAGCGACTCGAATTGAATTTTTTCAGATTCTTTCAACCACCTTTTCTTACTTTGACCTTCAAATGACCTTGAAACTGACGTGGTAGAGGTCAACCCGACATCGAATGCAGACTCAGCGACCCAAAGAACCTATATAAAATTTTTTCAGATTTTTTGACAGCTTCTCCTCTGTTTTTCTCAAATTAACCTTGAAATGACCTCCGGATGCCTTTTAAAGGTAAGCGAACACAGGATTCGGACTAAGCGACCCCAAAAACCTATGCGTGAATTTTTTCAGATTTTTTCAACCACCTTTTCTTAGTTTGACCTTCAAGTGACCTTGAAAGTGACATGATAGAGGTTAACCAGCATCGGATATAGACTCAGCGACCCAAGAAACCTATATGTAAATTTTTTCAGATTTTTTAACAGCTTCCTCTCCGTTTTTCTCAAATTAACCTTGAAATGACCTCCGGATGCCTTTTAAGAGTAAGCGAACACCGAATTCGGACTCAGCGACCCCAAAAACCTATGTGTGAGTTTTCTCAGATTTTTCCAACCACCTTTTCTTAGTTTGACCTTCAGATGTCCTTGAACCTGACGTGATAGAGCTTAACCGATCTCGGCATCGGAATCAGCGACCCCAAAAACCCCCGGGTACCTAGGTAGAGTCCTGTGTATTTTTTTAAACTAAATGTGTTATTATTATTCATTTATTTTCTGCTTTTTAGAAGAGATGTATATAGGAATAGTATGCCTCTTTACTCTGTTGCCAAGTTTATGAGGCGATGTCGCTACTTTACTGTAAGGAAGCATTTAATACCTATATACATCAAATGTATAAAACAGCAGCGCCACCTGGTAAAAAATGTAGTGGACTATGGTGTATGTTTACATATGTTTATAGGTATTTTCCGCCTCCAAAAAAAGTGTCGTTAAATGCTTCTATCTCTCTATCTCTTCCTTTTTTGTCATAATCTTATATGCGCACCAATAAAGCTGATCATTATTGATAATAATGAGTCATGAATTTACTAATTATCAAGACATTCGCGATGAAAACAACACAAAACGTCTCCGCCTCCGAAATCGGAGGCGAACGCGTAAAATCGGAGGCAAACACTACCTAACCATATAACATTCGGAGGTGTATGAGTACTAAATGCATGTATATATATATATATATATATATATATATATATATATATATATATATATATATATATATATATATATATATATATATATATATATATATATATATATATATATATATATATATATATATATATATATATATATATATATATATATATATATATATATATATATATATATATATATATATATATATATATATATATATATTTAAATGACTTTTGGTTGGGAAAACGAGAACCTTCACTTTATGGCACGCAAATAAGAGTTGTTTTTTAATGTGTTTCCTAGATTTTTCGCCAAAACGGGCAACGAATTCGTTTTCAGCACCCCAAAATTAGTAAAAAAAATGGCTTCCACACTTTACCACGTTAGAATTTTTAAAAACTGTTTTTATGAAGATAAAAGTTTTTGCGCTCATATTTAATATCAATTTAAATAATTAATTTAATTTAATTCTTCTCTAAAACAGAAACCAAATATTATCGGAAAAAGAGGGGATTTATTTTCTTTCATATTTATCTCCAGTTTCAACTAAGGGTGTTGAACTCCTTGTAAACAAATGAAAGTCTTCAAACTCTAGTGGTCATGATAATATTTCTAATAATTTGGTTAAAAAATGCAAATATTCGATAAGCGGTCCATTATGTTATATAATATACCTTTCTATAGAGAAAGGTGTATTTCCCAGTAAATTTAAAAGAGCCATAGTCTCTCCATTATACAAGAAGGGAGATCCAAATCACTATAATAATAATTATGGAGCCATTAGTCTACTATGTAGTTTCTCTAAAATTTTAGAACTTCATCTCAAGGAGCAATTATAAGATTTTTTACATCAGAACATGTTACTGTCTCCTACTAAACATGGTTTCACTACAAACAAAAGCACTAAGTCTGCATATATATATATATATATATATATATATATATATATATTTGTCCAGCAAATAATGCTGCGTCCGTACATGTGCACGATACCATACACTGCTGCGTCCTGTACAATACTGCGTCTGTATACCGGACGCAGTATTGTTTTCCCGTATTATCTTCAACAAATCTCTGAAATGGTCGATTTTCAGCACCTCAAAATGTTCTTCGTCTCCTGGGCTATATGTAGACATAGAAATAAATTCTGTTTCGTTTCAATTAAGCAAAATATCGACCCGAGTTTTTTTTGGATTCGGACGCAGTATCATATGTTCCGTGAAACTAAAAGTATATTTTTAGTTCCATCGAATTATGTTTGGGGGCGCATAGATTTGTGAACAGAAATATTCTTCAAATATTCTCTATTCAAAAATCGTATAATGCTGCGTCCGACATTTGACAACACCGGCTAATAAATATCTAGTCATTCTTTCATTCTTACTTGGAAAGCCGGTGAGTTCGAATTATTGTAACTTGCACCTTACCGCAGTTCGGCACTCAACGTGACATTTTCAGATGATTAAAGAGAATGAACATACAAAGGCAGTCAGTCTACAGGACACTATACTAATTTTATGGTTACTGTTTTGAATAAGGAAATAGGAGAATTACAGACAATATTGTGAATGTAAAAAGGATTACAAATATTAATAAGATATTGTAGGTAATATTCTAGATATGCTAAGTTAGGAGCAAAAAAACCTATGCCTAATATATACTACTTTTGGTTATTTTATCTACTCTTATTAGGGTATATACTAATTAATGAACAGCTTTTGAACAATTAATAGTATCCATAAACAAATAACGTGAGTTACAATGAGTGAGTTATTATAAATCACCAGGTTACAGTGCCAATCACCTTTATCTTCATGCCTAGCCTGTCCAATCGACGTAACGCGCTTCACGAAGGTGTGGCTCTGTCCGAGAGAAATTCTCAAATTAATTTAAATTAAATTAAATTAAATTTTACCGTCAATTATATTAATAAAGAAACTGAGTACCTAACTTAAACAAAATTTTCTCAATTTAATATTTATTGTTGTAATCGTAAAAAAAGTATAGTATTCAACTTGCGGTAATGGTAATAACTCACTTGATGAATTACAGCACTCGCCTGCGGCTCGTACTGTAAACTTCATCTGCGTGAGTTATTACCATTCGTTGAATAATATACTAATAAGTTCATCAAATATTGTCAAATAGTGTGGTTTATTATAAGTCTAATAACTATAAATAGAACCATTATTATACCTTTTTGTTTGATAAAAAGGGGGTTGAAATTTTAGGTTTTTCCGGAAAGGTTAGATCTAGGTGCATGAAATTTGGCAGAAATATTTTTTGTTGAAATCTATTAGATCGTGTAAGAAGAAATTTCGATTTTCAATTTTTGAAAACGGGGGTGGTAGATGGTTTAAAACGCACCTGTATTTTTGAAATCGCGTAAGTCAGAAACGGGGAGGGGGAAGTTTTTAAGCATTTCGGAAACGGTTAGACCCAGAAGCATGAAATTTGACAGAAGTACTCTTTATTGGAATCTATTAGACAAGAGTAGGACGAAATTTCGATTTTCACTTTTTGAAGTGGTGAAAACGGGAGTGGTAGATGGTCTAAAGGGTACCCGTATCTCTGAAATCGCGTAAGTCAGAAACGTGATATTCCAGCGACAGGCTTTCCTGAGGAAATGAGGAGACACGTATTCGACGGTTTTTAAAAAGAGACGCCGCGAACGGGTGAACAGGGAGACGGATGTTTTTAAGCATGAAATTTGACAGATACCCGCCCATGTGCTCTGTGCGCAGTGGGTTTCCTCGACTTCAATGGATGCGCAGTGGGTTTCCTCGAGTGCAATGGATGCGCAGTGGGTTTTCCCGAGTACCATGTATGCATAGAAGTTTTCCTTGAATGCAATTAATGCGCAGTAGGTTTCTCCGGGTACCATGGATGCGCAGTGGATTTCCAGGAGTACTATTAATGCACACTGGGTTTCCTCGAGTACAATGGATGCGTAGTGGGTTTCCCCGAGCACCATGGATGCGCAGTGGGTTTCCTCAAGTGCAATGGATGCGCAGTGTGTCTCTCCGCGTAACGTGGAAGCGCAGGTTGTTGCCGGTAACTAGAATGTTTGTATCATCAGCATAACAGATCACATGAACATTTGGTATTTTTTGTAGATGACTGACCACATAGTTAGTAAATATAATATATAAAAGTGGTCCCAAAATTGACCCCTGTGGAACTTCTTGTTTAATATCACAAATACTACTTTCAACTACACCAGCCATTTTTATAATTTGTGTCCTGTTGTCTAAATAGAAGGAAAATATTTGTAAATCAGTTCCTCGAATATCGTATAGTGCTAGTTTGGCCTTAAGCAGCTGATAGTCTATCAAATCAAAAGCTCGTGAGAAATCTTCGAAAAGACCTATAACTGATTTCTTGTTGTCTAAAGCTTTAATGGTTTTGTGATGAAAATCACACAATGCAGACTTAGTGCTTTTGTTTGTAGTGAAACCATGTTTAGTAGGAGACAGTAACATGTTCTGATGTAAAAAATCTTATAATTGCTCCTTGAGATGAAGTTCTAAAATTTTAGAGAAACTACATAGTAGACTAATGGCTCCATAATTATTATTATAGTGATTTGGATCTCCCTTCTTGTATAATGGAGAGACTATGGCTCTTTTAAATTTACTGGGAAATACACCTTTCTCTATAGAAAGGTATATTATATAACATAATGGACCGCTTATCGAATATTTGCATTTTTTAACCAAATTATTAGAAATATTATCATGACCACTAGAGTTTGAAGACTTTCATTTGTTTACAAGGAGTTCAACACCCTTAGTTGAAACTGGAGATAAATATGAAAGAAAATAAATCCCCTCTTTTTCCGATAATATTTGGTTTCTGTTTTAGAGAAGAATTAAATTAAATTAATTATTTAAATTGATATTAAATATGAGCGCAAAAACTTTTATCTTCATAAAAACAGTTTTTAAAAATTCTAACGTGGTAAAGTGTGGAAGCCATTTTTTTTACTAATTTTGGGGTGCTGAAAACGAATTCGTTGCCCGTTTTGGCGAAAAATCTAGGAAACACATTAAAAAACAACTCTTATTTGCGTGCCATAAAGTGAAGGTTCTCGTTTTCCCAACCAAAAGTCATTTAAATAATTAATTAATTTTTTAATGTAATAAACAAGTAATATTTTCTGAATAGAGATATGCACACCGTACACCTCAACTCCAAAAATGTGAGAAATATTCAGGGGTGAGAAATATTCATCTGAATTGACTAAATCACCTCATTATGATAAAAAAACATCAAATTGGGTGATTAGGGATTTCTTTTGCAATTGAAATCAATAAAAACTCAAAGATAAAATTCACCACCTTAATTGGTGGGGATGGGTGTAAGAGTATTCAGAAGTAATCACAATATAACCTGATAATAGCCATTTAACGAGGAGTAATAATGTAACTATACACCGTTCTTATGGGTGGTGAAGGGTGAGGGAAACGAGGGGGAGGGGTGGTGAATTTAGAATGTTTGCATCTTTTTTACTTCCACATCCAGTGGAAGTATAGTAATGACAAACAAATTTTTAAAAATTTTTGTTGTTCAAATAGGCTTAGAATGTCATGAAACGTAGAGATTTTAAGTTTGAGCGAAAAAAAATTTCTGTCGGTGTGTCTAACTTTTTTTGTGCGCACGTTTACTCTGGAACCGTTTGAGATATTGACTTGAAATTTGGTATACATATGTACTTTAACGAGATCTGG
Organism: Rutpela maculata; assembly: GCA_936432065.2. Classification (NCBI taxonomy): domain Eukaryota; kingdom Metazoa; phylum Arthropoda; class Insecta; order Coleoptera; family Cerambycidae; genus Rutpela; species Rutpela maculata. Next base: position 117,341,489 of record OW386287.2, on the reverse strand, counting down.
AACTAGATTATATTTTCATCTTGTTTTGTCGAAGGGTTGGAGGGTAAATTTGGGGTAAATAGGTAAATCAAGCAGGTAAGAGTCCATAAAAATGGTATTTAGTATATACAAGAGAAGCTAAGGGCTCAAAAAAATTTTTGGCATTAGTCACCCCCATTACCACCCCCACACCATTTTAAAAGGGGATGAAAAGAAAATGTGATTTAGTGTGTGTATGAGAACCAGAAAACTCAAAATATTTTTTTACTTCATCCACCCCCATTACCACCCCCCATCACCACCCCCATCCAACTACCGATGTGGGGTATCGTTTTATGGGTTTTCGGGGTAGAGGATTTTAAATATTATACAGGGTGTAATCAGTTCCATGTCATTAAAAAAAAAACTGATAATGGGGACCGACCAGACAAACAAAAAACCTTTATGACCCCTAGGGGCACTTTGAAAAAAACTGACCTAGGTCAATAATTTGAATATTAGGGTAGGAAACATTTTAGAACCACTGCCTTTCTGGGTCAATGGACGTGTAGTACTTCCCAATTATACAACTTTTAAATTGACATAAAAAAAGTGCAAAGATTACCGACCGACTCGTTTTCTCCGGGCGGTTCAAAGCAAAGAAGGGCAGCACCTTTGATGACCACCTCAACCGAACCAATTATAAAAATGTAAATAATTCGTTATCTCTTTTTGCAGAACTGCAAAAGCAAATGATGGGCATAGAAGTTAAACACAGCATTTCTTTACATGTGTTTTTTAATTTAGAACAAAATGTTGGAGCTTTTATTGTTGTTTATAATTTATCAGATTTAAATGTGATTTATTAACATTTGTAACCTAAATGAGTATTCTGTGTTAAAAGCTTAAAGAGTGAATAATTATTGCATGACATTGGGAAATAAAGAGTTAGACGTCTGAGATACGATAACATTTATTTAACGAATTGCCAATCAGGTATCTGAAACTAAAATATTCGATAAGTCTAGAACTTACCAATTTTGTTGATACCACAAAAAATAATAATAATAAAAATAAAAACTTGGTCCAAAATCCAAAAAGTAACACAAAAAGGACGAACAAATATTGTCTGTATGTAATCAAGAACTTAACGACTTGAACGGTAAGTCAATAAAATAAATCTTAACTGTAAATACGTGGCCTAAAATTCAAAAGAACGAAAACAACGAACGGGTTCGACGTGTGTACTTAATGAAGTGCCCACAGAAACTAAAATATTGCACAAGAGGGAGTATAGTTTTCTTCAGATCTACTAAGCACTCAGAAAACGCCGACGTCTTTCACCTTTACCGCAACGCTAAAGACCTTACCTTGCCTACTTTTAAAAAGCCATAAAGAAGTATGATTATCAACTTGTATCCTCGCCAACGCGCGGTCTCTAACAAAGGAGCGCGATACTTTGAAAAAGCCGTATTAGCGTATTTGATGGTTAGAGGCGCCGACATACGCGAAAATAAAAGCCTATCCCAACATTCTAGCAGTTCTCAAACAATTTATTGAAAACTTTCGAAATTTTTGTCTATTTTTTTTCTATATGGGTTTTAGACCCCATGTTATATAAGGTTTTTTGTTCGTTTAGTCGTTCCTCACCACTAGTTTTTTTTAATGACATGAAACTGATTACACCCTGTATTATTAAAGTTCCATAAACAATTATTTCCACATACACAATTTTTTCGTTGTGAGTGACTTGGATAGAAAATATGGATGTAGAAGTAGTGATTCCTTGGGCAGCGGTTTTTACTTACCTAATGAAACTGAGTATTTTTAAAGAATTTCCTGCACTAAAGAATAACGTTTTCTTGCAAGTTCTAATATCAATTTCAATAAGTGTTGTTTTTTTTACTGTCTTCCCGATGTTTTTAGCCAATTTGGATGACAGATTCGTAATCAGCACCCCAAAATTAGTAAAAATGTGGTTTCCACACTTCACTGCGGATGGGCCAAAAAAGGAGTTTTCCCTTGTTTCCCTCACCCTTCACCACCCATAAGAACGGTGTAAGTTACAATATGTAATATACGGTTATTTATTTATTAAAAAAAAAACACAAAATTCCTTATTAAATGGCTATTATCAGGTTATAATGTGATTACTTCTGAATACTCTTATACATCCTCACCAATTAAGGTGGTGGATTTTATCTTTTTAGAGTTTCTATTGGTTTTAATTGCAAAAGAAATCCCTAATCACCCAGTTAGATGTTTTTTTGTCATAATAAGGTGATTTAGTCAATTCAGATGAATATTTCTCATCCCTGAATATTTCTCACACTTTTGGGGTGTACGGTGTGCTATCACTATCCAAAAAATATTAATTGTTTTTATATCAAAAAATTCTTTAATTATTTAAATGACTTTTGATTTGAAAAATGAGAATCTTCACTTTGTGGCACCCAAATAGAGGTTGTTTTTCATGTGTTTCCGAGACATTTCGCCAAAGCGGGTGACGGATTCGTTTTCAGCACCCCAAAATTAGTAAAAAAGATGGCTTCCACTCTTTACCACGGATGGGCCAAAAAAGCGTTGTTCCTTACAAAAGAACAAATCCGAAGGCATTTATTATTAAACACATTTGTACTTCAAACTTCAAGAAACGTGGTTTTCAACTTTCAAGACTAAAACGCTTATCATTCGAGATATGTGCAAAAAGAAAGAGCAAGTAGCATATGCTCTCTCTTCTATTCTAAGGTGAACTTATCGCTTCCTGAAGGAGTAAATAAAAATGAACATCTATGCAAAATTTCATTGATCTCCTAAACATATCATTTTATATTGCAAATTTGAGGCTACTTTTAGTGCACAATTGAAAAACTGATCCTAAAATAATAATCGACAGAAAAATCATATTTCGAATTCTACTGACATTTAGAAATAACTGACGGCTAGAGATTTGTTCTACTACAAGTGCAATAGAATTATTAGGGTAAATATGACAACCGCGCCGGACGCAGTAATATACTAAGATTCACAAAAAGTAGTCATCTCGGACGCAGCATTGTATTGAAGAAAAATAAAATTATTCTCGGACGCAATAACGTGCTGTTTTTGAAAGGACGCAGTATTGTCTTGTATATTAAACTTTTTTATTTCTTGAGTTATTACAATTTTAAAACCAGATGTTAACTGAATTTGATTAGCAGATTCAATATACTTCATTAGATTTGAGCTAACTAACGTATTTCTGGGAGACGCAGTAAGGTTGGCTTGTGAAAGGACGCAGCATTGATAGCGGGATGTATATATATATATATATATATATATATATATATATATATATATATATATATATATATATATATATATATATATATAAAAAAATTGAACTCATGTTTGAAATATCTTGAGTGGCTTTATGTCTTTCTAATGAGAATCAAAACAAGGGAGAAAAATGGATTTTAAAGGCTATGTTGCGAAGAAGAATTTTAGAATAATAGTTTAATTTTTCCAGGCAAGTCCTGTTGTATTAAAAACTAGAAGTAGATTATCAAAAGAATGTAAGGAATTGAATTTTTTTTTATCTATTTATTTAACGTCGGCCTATTTCCGCTACCAGGGCCCACCACCGACGCCAGGAGACGAGCTACCCCCAACCTGGAAATTTTGCCGAACCTCTTCCCTTAAGAAGAGTAGGGATCTTTTACTTGCCTAACATTTAATAGACAAGGGACCGCCTGCTTTACATCCCCTCCGAAGGATGGTATATTCACTACGTATGTAATCTTCGTCTGAAATTACGTAGCTTCCGCGTATACACTGATATTCAAGCCGCTAGATGGTGGGACGAGAACTCTGTATTTCCCAAGATGGGTCACCCATCCAAGTACTAACCGCGCTCGACGTTGCTTCAACGGAATATCGACTGACATTCACATTGAAGTCGCCTCTACGCTCGTCCCTGAATTGAAAATTGAAATTAATATTTTCTTAGATAGATTTTCTTATTTAGTATTTTCTGCTGTTTGCGAATTCTCATAAAAAATATTTTTTACTGCAGCTATAAGCAAATAAAATTATTTACTTTAATACTCACATATATTTTCTACTTTTTACTGCCTTAAAAAAATTAGTTTGTTTTATTTTTAATTTTACAGTTTCTATTTAAATCAAATTTTTCTTTTTTACCAAGTGCTTCAGAATGCCCTTACACAATTGATTACACAATTCTAATTCAGTAAAAAATATTTTTTATTGCAGCTATAAGCAAATAAAATTATTTACTTTAATACTCACATATATTTTCTACTTTTTACTGCCTTAAAAAAATAAGTTTGTTTTATTTTTAATTTTACAGTTTCTATTTAAATCTAATTTTTCTTTTTTACCAAGTGCTTCAGAATGCCCTTACACAATTGATTACACAATTCTAATTCAGTTATACGTTATTTAAATATATCGTTCGTAACATACAAATATTTATAAATAGTTAGATTTGTTAAAACAAAGCAACTATGAATGATTAAGAAAATAGAAATATAAAGTAACGTCTCATATCATGCTATCATGGCGAGCAGTGTATTATGCAGTTCCTTGGCTAATAATTCGTTTTATGGTGTACAAATATCTCGAGACAGTCTGAAAGGCCACGCCCATCATCCGTATCTCCCTTCGCCCTACTTCCACACAGGGGAAACTAATTACTGGTATTTCCCGCTCTTAAAGAAGTAAAATGTTCAAAACTTAATCATTTTGGAGCAAAAATGTAAATATTTCCCTCCAGCATGAGAAAAATTTTTGAAATGTTTAAAAAATATTTGAAAAGCATTCGAGATGACTCCAAGATGACTCCTATCATTAATTAGTAGCAAAATTTATGATTAACCAACAAATATATTCTAGAGTTTTGGTTTCGAATGCTTTTTAAAACATTTTTATTTCTTGCTAGAGGGAAATATTTACATTTTTGCTTCAGAATAATCTAAGTTTTTAAAATATCTTTGGAAGGTGGAAGATTACACAGGTCAACATTACACGGGACTCTACCTAGGTATCCAGGGATTATTGGGGTCGCTGATTCCATTGCCGAGATTGGTTAAGCTCTATCACGTCAGGTTCAAGGTCATTTGAAGGTCAAACTAAGAAAAGGTTTTTGAAAAAATCTAAAAAAATTCACACATAGGTTTTTGGGGTCGCTGAGTCCGAATCCCATGTCGGTTGACCTTTATCACCTCATGTTCAAGGTCATTTGAAGGTTAAAGTAAGAATAGGAGGTGAAAAAAATTAGAAAAAATTTATACGAATGCTCACTTGCCTACTTATTGTCTGTTTATCTGTCTGCCTTTATACCTGCTTGTTAGTCTGTATTTATCATCCGCCTGCATTTTCTCTCTGTCCATCTATTTGACATCCTGCCTTTCTATCTGCCTTTCTGTCGGTAATTCTCTCTGACTGAATGACTAAATATTTCTATCTGACAGTCTGTCTGGCTCCTTGTCAGTTTGTCTGACTCAGGAAACCATTAAATTACTTTGACCCTGACAGGATTGAGCTCAGGGCCGGTTTTAGGTAACCGGAGGCCCTAAGCTCTAGGTATGTTTTTCGTTGAAGCTTTCTCTTCTAATAAAATAAACGTGCATATCTGCGTATGAAATCTGAGTTCTGAGGCCCCCTAAATGCGAGGCCCTAAGCTGGCGTTTACTCAGCTTATAGGCAAAACCAGCACTGATTGAGCTCCAAGTGAGTGAAGCCAACGCCCGTGGTACTCTTTACTTGCATGTTCGCTCTGCTTCTGCAACTATACCTAAAGGCCATCCTTTCACAGAAGAAAATAGGTAGGTGATTCATTGAGTTAAATATATTTGCACTGAGATAGCCGAAGAATCTTCATGTGCAGCTAAAGCTGGCGGACGAATGCCGGCTTGAAATGACCTCAGAATGACCTTGAAATGACCTCTGGATGCCTTTTTTTAAGGGTAAGCGAACACCGGATTCAGACTCAGCGACCCGAAAAACCTGTGTGAATTTTTTCAGATTCTTTCAACCACCTTTTCTTACTTTAACCTTCAAATGACCTTGAAACTGACGTGATAGAGGTCAACCGACATCGAATGCAGACTCAGCGACTCAAAAAACCTATATATAAGTTTTTTCAGATTGTTTGACACCTTCTCCTCTGTTTTTCACAAATTAACCTTGAAATGATCTCCGGATGCCTTTTAAGGGTAAACGAACACCGGTTTCGGACTCACCGATCCCAAAAACCTATGCGTGAATTTTTTCAGATTTTTTTCAATCACCTTTTCTTAGTTTGACCTTCAAGTGACCTTGAAACTGACGTGATAGAGGTCAACCGGCATCGGATACAGACTCAGCGGCCCAAAAAACCTATATGTAAATTTTTTCAGATTTTTTAACAGCTTCCTCTCCGTTTTTCTCAAATTAACCTTGAAATGACCTCCGGATGCCTTTTAAGGGTAAGCGAACACCTAATTCG